>RDRW01000784.1:0-61488 GCA_007896445.1 Puccinia hordei | reverse complement strand
TATTGTTTTTGGGTGATGTTGAGTCGACTGGAAACCTGTGATGTTTACAATATTTTCGCCAGTGAAACCAGCTGGTCGTTGAATAATTGATAAGAGTAGACTGACGGGCAATGGAAAAAAAAATACACCTGGCCCGGCGACCAGTGCTATGGGACTGTCTATTGTATCCATTGTACCAGTTGTACGGAAGCTTGAACCGAGTTAGAATACATCGTCCGTTAGATGACATTTTCCCATTGAGAGCCTAAACAGCTGTTAGTCGTGTCCAAAGAATTCCATTTTTAGTCTGGCACAAGGAGCAAAAAAAACTCTTCAAAGAATGGTCTGAGCTGTTCCATCCCCCTCCTCGGTCTGGATTTGATGGATGTGACTGTTGGGACGGAGGGACCCTGTGAATCCGTGCCGATTCTCTGAAAGGGCGCCTAGGCGCCAGTCCTTCTGCCTTTGAGGATTCCTTCAAGCCCTCTGTCATCACCACCAGATGCGGTAATCCTTTGCTTGAAGGACTTGATTCAGCAGTCAGAAAGGGGAGTTACGCAGAGTCAAGACCAGTTAAACATGCATAGTAGCCCAAGCTGGAGCTCTCAAAGCGACTAGCCAGTCTGATCTGGAAGCGCTCTCACCACTGAATAGGAGGCGTTTTGGTAATAATAATATAAAATCGGTGGGAAAAACTGGCAGCAGGATAGACATTATCAGGGCAATCTTACGTTTTATTATTAACAGTAATGAACTGGAAATGTAGCGGGGAATCGGCCTTTTCCCTTTGAGAGATGCTATCAGCAACCCAAAACCAGCTTGTAGGCCAAAGTTTTGCTAAACTTGCCCGAGTTCTCAAAAATTGAAGCTCTGAGACTGTCGTCAAGGAGGATTCCTTCTCATCGGCAGGTGGACCTAGTCTGTAAGCAGGATTGAACCCGGCAAACTGAGTTGACAACCCTCTCGAGCGGAAATGTTACCTCGACCAGCGGGCAGGCAGGCAATCTTCTGGCCGCTGATGAACATTTATCGGCGAACAGGGCAAAAACTTGCTAGTAGTTGACCTCGTTGTGAGTTATACATTCATATTGGCACATTCATTCGCTTGTCAAGGATCTCAGATAATGAAACAAGGAAAAGAAATCATTTCGATTTTCTTCTAGGTTACGACTCGAGAAGACCCATGTGTCAAACCTCAGATCAATATGGCGGCGAGTGTTTCTTGTATTTGGCATGTAAAAACAATCCACTCCTACATAACGTGCATTTTGACTATGGTTCATGAGTGTATAGATGTACTGCGTGTATACTCATCGCATAGAACCCAGCCCACTTTGGGATAGGGTAGGTAAAAAGGCCGCAACTATTTGTATTGTTGCAGATGATTTAAATGTTAATATTATTAATTTTTTTTGATTGCATTTTACGTCCAGGCAAGATCCTAAGTTACGTGTGTATATAAGTAGGCATTATAGAAAGTAGCTCAGGCTGGCTGTTTTGGCAGGGACGCCTCTTGGGTCTTGGGGAGCTGCTTCAAATACTTGATAGACCGAGTGAAGATGTTCGTCCAGTTGAAGGATCGAAGCTACGTTCCCACAACTGTGGTTCTTGGGGCAAAGGTTGATCGAGAAAGGGTCAGAAAAATTCATTGGTTTCCGACTGAAAAGAATGGATGCTGACCGATAACAATAGTTGGGTGCACTCCAAACAGTAACAATCGAATCATCGAACATCAATTTGTATCCTTCCATTACGAGTTGATGGGCGCGTGCGATCAGGTCTAGATCATTTTCATGACTAAACGCTTTTGCAATATCTCCTCCGAATAGGTAACCGCCCCTCTTGGACTCAATCCCCATCCTTCGATGTCATCTGGGTCTGACCAGAGAAGATCACACATGGCACCGTCGTGGGGAACTTCCTGTTTTCGATCGATCAATTAATCTGTTTTTGGAAAGAAGAAGAAAATCTCAGCCGGGAAAATTTGACACAAATGATACACTCAACAGACTTGAACGAAACTAACTGAATCAATCCGATGAACGTTCGGACTCAAACCACCATGAACGCAGAACACCCTTCCATCGACCAAGGCGCCTAAGCTAAGATAATCGAAGACCTCACAGCAATACCTCCACACAGAGGTCGAGCCGTATTTCCGCATACATTCATCGTAGAACCCATAGACTTGGGTGATCTGCCTTGATTCATGGTTTCCTCGGATCAATGTGATCCGGTCCGGATATCGCACCTTGAAGGCCAGTAACAGTAGAAACGTTTCGACTGAATAAAACCCCCGGTCAACAAAATCCCCTGCAGCAAGTCGCGAGTTCAATAAGCATATGTCGGTGTCGTGGTAGCCTTCCCAATCAAAAAAGGTCATACCCATGAAGAGATAGTTTGTATCGGGACACCAGCCACCGACACGAAAGAGTTCTTTGAGATCCATGAACTGGCCATGAATATCGCCACATATCTAGGGTGAGTATTGAATGACTGAATAAGTTTCAGTGTTAAACCGTCAAAGCGATCGACGGCCGTGGTGGGACTGGAGCAGTGGAGTGTGTATTGGGGGGAAGCAGTCAGACGCACTGTGACGGGTGAGTCGATCCATTGTACGTTCGATTCTTCTACCAAGATCTCCCGTGCTTTCAGACAGAGTTCCTTCACTTGTGCCTCACTAATTATTTCACACCGCTTTAGTTTTTCGATCTGTCTGATCGATCATTCATGATCGAAGGCGTTAAGTTGTTTTTGGTTGATTGCACGCATGGTTGGATTTGAGAGTTTTGAGGACGGTCGAGAAATATGTCGGAGGGGTTTTGTTGTTGGTAGACATACGAAAGACAGTAAGGTTCTGAGTCAAGTTCATTCGATCGCACATGTCCACTCTCTCCTAAAGAAAAGAAGAAGAGAAAACATTGATAGATTCAACATTGTGAACTGACTGGTCTAAATCCGATCCGCCTGATTCGTGATTCATTAGAGAGCCCCGAAAAAGCGTGACCTCAGCTGGGATGTATACTTGTTTGATTAGATATTGTGCTGATCCAAGTGTTGGATGTATGCGTTTGAGAAATCGTCAACTTTCTCTCCTTTGTCTTTCTATGGTTTGAATTTCAATTATTATTTTCTCAGCTCTAAAACTTTTATATTTTCATATGGGTTCCTCTTTATCGTTCCTGCAGATTTCGAAATAAGAAAAAGTGCAACACGTCGTTCGAGTCGATCGATCGATGAGAGGGGGAAACTATTCAGTGGAATGCGTTCGATAGAAGGCTTGAGAGATTTCTAGATGAATGTTCGAGCGGTCAAGGTGACTCTGTTGATATGTGATGAATAAGTTTTTGTGTGTTCTGAGGTGTGGCGGTGCATCAGCGCTGGTCTGCCACGCGGAGAGCGAAGCCGGGGGCACAGCAGCCGTGTCCCGAGCACCACCGGGGGGGATGGCAAACTCTAAGGCCCTGTTTGGATGCGGTTATGTTATGTAATAACCACCCCATTTGTATAACCGGGCCTCACTGAGGCCCATATCACATCACTCTTATGTTTGGCAAAAGGCCAAAATTATGACCTACATCATGTTTGAGGTCATCACTCGATATAGCCCCCGCCAAATCCCAAATATAGGTCTGGGGTAATATTTGGGGTGATATCGGACACTGGCAAGCTCCACCCACCTCAACCTCAGATTTTTTCCTTCAATCCAGCTTCAAGAATGGCCCCTTCATCCTTGATTCCGCCTTCAACTCCGATGAGTGGATCTTTCAACACATCCAAAGCTGCCTCAAATGGCACCCCATTTTCGAATTGGAGTCAAAGTCAACCACAGGACATTCCAAATACTCCTGCGCTCACTTTCATGGATATCGAGGAGGCGCCACAACCCTCTGGCATGGCTGAGAACACCCCAACAAGCCGCAAATCAACAAAACTGTTTTGGACGGCCGAGTTAGAAAGATCAGCACTAAATTTATATGTGGAAGCGGTCTGTAACGGGAAGAGGTCGGATAATGGATTCAAACCTGAAACTCATTGAGTGATTGCCATGGCATTGAGAGATAAATTCCCCAATGTGGAATTGGATGAAGAAAGTAAATCTAAATTTAAATTTCAAGTGAGTGTTTCTGATTGATTCACCCACTTATTTGGTTAGTAATAACTTTGGCTGCTCAGTGTTTCAAGAAAGATTACAATACTTTCCTTGAGTTGAAGAACGCGAGTGGCTTTGGGTGGAATGATGAGAGTTGGGAGGCCACAGCCCCAGAGCAAGTTTGGAACAACTATCTTATGTTTTTTACATTTAAAAAATCTAATTGACTCTCATTATACTGATATTGATTCTCCTCCAGTCTCATCCACATACGAGAAAATTCAAGGGAAAACCATTCCCCAATTGGCTTTTACTTTTGGAGATCTTTGACAAAGTGGTTGAGACCGGATCAAATCAAATGTTGTCAACCAACTGACATACCCCTAGCAAGATATTGGAGCTCTATTCTGGCAAGGATCATCTGCAATCAGAATCACCTAGTGTCTCTGCCTTGCGAACCAATTCCAAGGCAAGTGCCCCACAAGTCCATTGTGCATCTGGATGTGTTTCTTCGGGATCACAAATTGCCGGCGCGTTGAAGGAATTAATTATGATGAACCAAGTGGGAAGCAAACAGACTCATGGAGCCCAAGCAATGATGTTTTTTCAAAAGCATGATGCGGCTGAATTTTATGATTTCCACCAGTTGCAAATCATCAACGTTTTCTATTCTGCACGCAAGGCTGCCCTCTAAATATACATTGAGAGGCGCGAGTTGCGACTCCAATGGCTGAACTCAATGATTGGAGCTAATATGAATAGCATCTAAAAAAATTTCTTTCAGATTGTATTTCTTTTGTATACATTCATTTTTTTACAAAAGAAATAAAAATGCATACAAAAATGAATGTATTCTTTGCACAAAAAAAACTGCCTACTTCCATACAGCCACTCAATGCAACAATAGGAAACAGTCAGCCGATCTCCGTACTTTTGAATTACGGGCAGAACAGTCCAAGGTGTCAGAGACACAATTAGTTGATAGGACTGCTCTCTCTGCCCTTTCTCTGTTACATATTAGTCTTGGGGTTGATTCAAGCATCCGAAGTACATAATTGTTTAGCTGTTTTTAGAGCTTTTTGCACTAGTCACACTGCCTGATATTCATGGTACACACATGATTGACATTATTCTCACGATCGAAGAAAAATCACTTGCAATTGGTCTACATACTTGTTTTCTATTTGGTATGAAACAAGTAATCCAACCTTGTTCATAGCTCATGATTATCGGAAACAAACCCGTTAAATCCAACCAAAGTTATGCAGACTCAGCACTTTTGTATGAGGATTGACTGAAGCAGGCTGATGTCATTTCTGGTTGTAAGCTTGGACAATCTATACCTACAAAGCCCAGACAAATCCTACAACACGATACTTGATTTATAATTTATACTAATTTTCTCTACCTGCGCGTCTTCCTCTTCTACCTTGTGTTATGGTCTGATCTGGGGAGAGGAAGGCAATGGGGTTCTGGGGGTTCTGGGGTTCGGGATCCTATAATGTAGATTGCAGGATGAGGAAGGGATGTGGATCCTCGTCCTGGTAGACTATATAGTGGCCTATCTGTGACATGTACGTGATAGACTATTTACATGCGGTGCGGGCTTTGGTGCGGGCGGGCCTGCGATATGGCTCATGACATTATCCCCCCTTTAATGAATACTCCTCCACTCGTTTTCCAATAGAAATAATAAAACCGAAAAAAATTCCACCTCTTATCAATCCCATCCCTCACTTCCTTCTCCGCGTCCGCCGATGAGTAGTTGTTGCGTCCGGAAATCTTGAGTTGAATTCCGCTACTAATTCCCCGCAATTTTTCAAGTTTTCCGTCGTTTCCCATGAGTTCTCTTCCGTTCCGAATCCCTTCCAGCTTACCAGGTATTGGGTCTTCCCGTTTCGCCTTCTACCGTCCAGTACCTCTTCGACTTCCCACTCGTCCCCGCCGTCCGTTGTAATTGGTTCCGGGTCCTCCTTCCGTCGTTCCGTAATTTCGTCGGGTCTGTGTTTGCGGAGTATTGACACGTGGAATACTGGGTGTACCCCCCGCATAGACATTGGGAGTGTTAGCTTATACGCGGATTTTGAGATTCTATTACAGATAGAGAAAGGTCCCAGCCATCTATGATCTAATTTTGGGCTAGGGCGGGTTGTCGAGATGTTGCGTCCGTCCAGCCATACTTCGTCTCCTACCTCCCATTCCGGTGTTCCCCTTGTCTTCCTGTCAAATTGGTCCTTCATCGTTTCTTGTGCCTCCTCCAAACAGTGCTTGAGTTCCCCTTGGATTTCCGCAAGTCGCGGCGGAGTCGGTCTTCTACTGCGGGGATGCATTGTTCCGATGAGGGGGTTCCGCTGTATGCCGGGTTGAATCCGTAGTTGGCCTTGAATGGGGAAACTCCTGTCGACGTGTGGTCGTTATTGTTGTAAGCAAATTCGGCCATCGGGAGGAGCGGGGCCCAGTCGTCCTGTCGATAGCAAACAAAGTGCCGCAGGTATTGCTCGACTGCTTTGTTGGCTATTTCGGATTGTCCGTCTGTTCTCGGGTGGTACGCTGTGGATGGCTGTAGTCTAATACCCATACGGGAGCTCAATTCACGTGTGATTTGGGATATGAAAATACTTCCTCGGTCCGAGATAATTGTCTTGGGGGTTCCGTGGAGTTTCCATACATGTTCCGCCATCAGTTCCGCTAGTTGTTCCGCATTCATGGTTTTCTTGCATGGGATGAAGTGGGCCATCTTGGTCAGTCGGTCTACTACTGTTAGTATGCTGTCACTCAAGCGGGATTCAGGGAGATCAGTGATCAAATCATAGCTAATGTCTGTCCATGGGCCTGCGGGGATCGGAGGGGTTCCAATGTTCCAAACGGCCGTTGGGTGCTAGATTTGACCCTTTGGCATGAATCACAGCCGTCTACGTACTGGTTAACAAACCTCTTCATTCCGTTCCACACAAAACTTCTTCGTACCAATGCTAATGTGCGGGATCTGCCTGGGTGTCCTGCGGACTTGGTGTCATGTCGGCTTTTGAGGATTATCGTCCGCAATGCCGAGTCCGCTGGTACTACCATCCGTCCCTTGTCATAGAGTACCCCGTCGGCTTCTGCATACCTGTTGTGGTCCCCTGTTGGTTTCTGTAACAACTTAATCCACGCAGTCAATTTTGGGTCAAGCGGGGTCAGTTCTCTAATCCTGGCAATGATCTCAGCGTCAGATAATGATAGATCGTCCGTTCCTGTGTCTTCCAAATCAGTCCCCATCACGTCGACCTCAAACCAATGTTCCCCGTCTTCCATCTCGATCGATTCTTCCAGAAACCAGCTGTCCAATTCCGCACCTTCCGCAACCTCTCCGAACGTCCGCTCCGTGATGTTACCTGGTTTCAAAAGTTGACCAAAAGTCAGCTTTTCTCCTGGTGCGGGGGCGAGGTCCGGTCTGCGGGATAGGGCGTCTGGTTTCATCGATTGGCGTCCTGGTCGGAATATGATCTCAAAGTCGAAACATCCCATGGTTTCTGCCCATCTTGCCTGTCTTCTGGTGAGCTGCTTGGTCGTCATAAAGCTTTCCAAGTTACGGTGATCGGTGTACACGATTGCCGTCAGTCGGTGCGGGTTCCCTTCCAGGTATTGCCGCCATTCTTTGAAGGCAGCCACAATAGCAAGCAACTCTTTGTCGAAAATTTCATAGTTGCGTTCCGCCTGTACTAGCGATCGGGACAGGTAAGCTACGGGGTGAAGTTCCTCATCCTTGGTGCAGACCTGCGACAACACTGCGCCAAGCGCGAAGTCGGAGCAATCACATTCGAGGACAAACGGTTTGTACGGGTCTGCAATTTTCAGGATCGGAGCGGATGTGAAGGCGGATTTGAGGGATTCAAATGCGGAGTTGCACTTGGCGTCCCACACGAATGGGGTTTCTACTCTTGTCAGGTTATGGAGTGGTCTAGTCTTTCCTGAGAAGTGGTCGATGAATCGTCGGTAAAAATTGGCGAATCCGATGAACCGCTGGAGTTCGGTGACGTTCTTTGGTGCGGGCCAGTCGGTTACTGCTCGTACTTTTGCGGGGTCCATTCTAATCCGATTGCATGATATCAACAGTCCGAGGTATTCTACTTCTGGCCTCGAAAACTCGCACTTTTCGGGTTTCAACCACAATTGGTGTTTGCTCAATGTGTCCAGGATACTGTCCACCGCTTCCGCATGGTCCGACCCTTTCCGCGTGTAGATCATAATGTCATCTAGGTAGGCAGCGGCGTCTTTCCCAATTCGTCCGAGGAGGATGTCTTGCATGAAGTATTGGAAGTATCCTGGCGCTCCCGTGGGACCGAAGGGCATGGTAAGCGGGGCAAATTGACCTGCCCTGCAGATGAAAGCCAGCTTAATTTCGTCGCCTTCCGCAACTCTGAGGTTTCCATATGCGTTGCGGAGGTCAAGCTTCGTGAATGTGTCCGCATCCAAAAGGCTGTCAACCAGGTCCATCGTCAGTGGGAGCGGGTACTTGTTCTTCACCGTTACCGCGTTCAGTCTCCTGTAGTCAAAACAGGGCCGTAGATTTCCGTCTTTCTTCCCGGTGAAAAGTACTGGTGCCGCCCACGGGGATGTGGTCCTCCGGATAGTCCCGCTGGTCAGTCCTTCGTCAATCATAATATCGAGTGCCTGATTCTCTGCTGGGGATAGCGGGATGATTCTTCCGGCCTGTGGGGTGGCTCCTGGGATCAGATCTACGCGGAAGTCATACTTTCTTCGCGGGGGAAGTCGCATGGCGCTTGATTTCCGGAACATGTCAAGGTGTCGGTGGTAGTACCGCGGTACTAGTTCTTCCGCGGTCCGCTCCGCAGTCGTGGCTTTCCCTTTTGCTGCCAATCGGGCCGATGTCGACCACGATGTTTTGGCCGTGCTGATCACTGCAGGGGTATGTCCTAGGGGGGAAAGAGGCTTGCCAGCTGTTTCGGGATTTAAAAGCGGGGGAGATCTATCAGACTCACATTGCGGGGTGTTATTGTGCTAACAGCACACACCCCCTCGTCACTAATCCTAGCTTTCCCCATGGGCCTATAGACCGTATGCGGGGATGTTGGCGGAGAGGACGATACTGCCTTGGCAGTAGCAATAATTTCATCGGGTACCTGGTCAGAGTGTCGAGTATTGGGGTTCCTGGCGGGGCTTGCGAGTCTATCTACAAGGCGTACAAGCTTGCCAGCTGTCTCGGGCAGTAAAGTATGGGGTGGGGGGGGGTTGTCAAACTCACATTGCGGGGTGTTATTGTGCTGTAAGCACACACCCCCTCGTCACTAATCCTAGCTTTCCTCATGGGCCTTTCGACCTTCTGCGGGGATGTTGGCGGATAGGACGATACTGCTTCGGCAGTAGCAATGGTTTTGTCGGGTACGGTTTCATCGGTTACGTGGACGGGGTGTTCGGGTCTCGGGGTTCCATGCGGGGTTCGGAGGGCTATCTACAGGGTGTACAAGCTTGCCAGCCGTTTCAGGAAACATGGAAGGGTTTGGGATATCGGACTCACATTGCGGGGGCGTAATCGTGTTCAAAACACACACCCCCTCGTCAATTTTCCTAGCTTTCCCCGACTCTCCAGTTGGGGTGTTTTTCGGAATAGACGAAACCGCCGAAGCGGTCGCAATGTCGGGGGTCCATAGGGTACGGTTTGTCCAATCAATTCGGTGTCCATATCGGCGGATCCAGGGCATCCCTAGGATCCCATCGTACGAGTCTTTCAGTCGTGTGATGATGAATCGGGACGGGCGGGGTTCGTTGTTCAAGGTTAGGTCAATCTCATGGGTTGCTCTGCTTGCGGACCCGTCAAATCCAAAGACGGTCCGTCCCGAGGCCGAAGCGGCCTCAAGCAGTCCCCATCGGGATGCATACGATTCACTCAGAACGTCGTGGGTCGCTCCGGAGTCTATGAGAAATGATAGGGGAGGATAGGGGTTTTGGGGCGTGTCTCTGGGAGTTGTGATGGTGCATGAAAGGAAACATCGGGGATCAATTTCATTTACATGTAATGTCTGACTAGCACCAATACTACATGACAACTCCGCTACGCTCGGGAAGGGCACAACCTTCATTCCCGAGCGTCTCCATTTTTTGACTTGTCGGCCCGCCCCTTGCCCGCCTTATCCGTCTGTCCTTCCGCTTTAAGCGTCGCCAATCCGTCGGCCAGCTGTCGGATCTGGTCCTCAAGTGCTGAGACTGATGCGGGTGTCCGTCCTTTCCCCTTCTTGTTTGGGCACTCTCGGGATATGTGTCCCCTTGTCCCGCAGCGGAAGCAAAGTCCCTCTCGCATCATGCGGGACTTCTCGTTGTCGGACAGTCGGCCGTTGATTGCCGATGTGTCCATGGCGTCGGGATCCGGTTGGGTCTTCGCAAATCCAGCGGTCGTCTCTGCTCCGTGCATTTCGGAGTCGAGCTCCATCGCTAAACTCGCTGCCTCGTTGACGTGGCGAAGGTGGTGCGGGCCAATACTAGTGCCGTCCGGATGTCCCGTTTTAATCCCTGTTGGTATTGGCTGATGAGGGTCGGGACCTCCCATCCGGTGGCGGTGGCGTGGGTGAGGAATGCGTGGGTGTAGTCGGCCACTGTCTTTGTCTGTCGTAGTGCTCGGAGCGCTCGTTCCGCCTTTCCTTTCTTTTCGGAGTCAAAATACATCGCTCCAAAGTCCTTCGTCCACCCGGCGTACGAAAATTCCGCTCCTTCTGTGACTAGGTCTATGTATGGAGCGGACCATACGGCGGCGGGTCCGGTAAGGTAGGACGCAGCAAACAGTAGCTTAGTCCGGTCATCCGGGAACATGGCGCTGTTGACCGACGTATAAATCGCCACTTGGCGGGCGAATGTTTCCGCCTTCGTTCCGCGTTCGCCATCGAACTTATCGGGACATGCGATCTTTGGTCCGCGGGTCGGGGTGGTGGTGGTTGGTTGGGATTGTTGGTCCCGTTGTGTTTCGGCCGCTCTTCGGCGGGATCGTTCGTTTTCTCTAGCTTGAGTCATGTCCTCAAGCTGTCGTCGTAGTTGTCCTACTTCATCCATCTTTTGGGTGTGGGTGATGTCGGAGTCGTTTGATTCGGTTTCTGTTTGTCGGGTTCGTTCAGGTTTCTGGGTGTCGGTTTCTTGCCTTTGTCTCCGTAGTGTTAGATCCTGCAATATGTTATGGTCTGATCTGGGGAGAGGAAGGCAATGGGGTTCTGGGGGTTCTGGGGTTCGGGATCCTATAATGTAGATTGCAGGATGAGGAAGGGATGTGGATCCTCGTCCTGGTAGACTATATAGTGGCCTATCTGTGACATGTACGTGATAGACTATTTACATGCGGTGCGGGCTTTGGTGCGGGCGGGCCTGCGATATGGCTCATGACACCTTGCCCCCTTGAGCCACGAGTAGAATGGAGGGGTTGATGCATGACCGCTTGCCCTCGACAATTTTTATAAGTCACATAATTGTCCCACATGGACTGTGCTATTGAGTCCCTCCAGGAACACAGCTCTTTGGGGTCTGTGGTCACAACATTCTCAGTTTCTTCCAAGCGTGTAGCTTGCATCTGATCATGTTGAGTGGAGGGAGTTTCTGGGAATTTGTCTGGGGGAAGTCGTTTTCAAGATGACCCGAGTATTTGGATATTATGTTGTGTATAATGGCCAAAGCAATCACAATGCAAGATTGAATGTGTAGAGAGTATTTGAGTGGGTTTTTCAGAATTGGGAATAGTTGTTTGTAGATCCCAAAGACTCGTTTGACTGCATTTCTCAGCATTGCATGCCGTAAGTTATACAACTCTTCTTTATTTTCAGGTCTAGAATCAAAAAAATATTAGCACAGAAAATCAAGAAGAGTTGTAAACCTAACAACAAACAAACAACTGGCCTATTTAGAGCACCATACTGCTCGCGGAGATGGTATCGAATTCCTCAATAAGGTACCAAAATTCCTTTGGAAAGGCCATAACCAGCATCAGCAAGATAGAAATGGTTTTCTGGTATCTTGAAGTCATTGTTTCTAGCTGAAGCCAAGACTTGCCCGTCGTGAGCAGATCCTTCCCAGCCCACTTGCAGATATGTGAATTGGAGACTAAAGTCGCATACGCCGAGGACACTTTGTGACAAGAAACCTTTGCAATTCCGGTATGCAGCTGCGTTTAGAGAAGCAGGGACTTGTGCAGGGATATGGACCCCATCAACAGTGCACCCAAACAATTTGTGAAGTATGGATAGAATTTTGTGTTTGATTCAATTATCAGGGCCCCACCAAAGGTAAGAGATCTTCTGGGTTCTTATTGCAAATTTTCTATAGATATCAGCTCATTGTTTTTTTTTCTTTTCTTTGGTGTCTACTTGGTATTCTACCAATAGCTGGTATCAAACCTTTCTTAGCTGTAACTGCAGAAGCACCACCCTCTCAGCAAAGCTACTTTCCACTGGTTTCATCGGCACAATCCACCCATGATGTGAGTCAACACAGAGTCCGATTGACTGAAATTTGTGCCGAATTTGACCCTCCTTGGATCATCTTACTCACCCTTTCTAAACTCATAACCGTGCAGAAAAGTCCTGCTCACTCCGTTAATTTACTACATAACTGGTTCTGCTTTCTAGATTGTGGGGATATCTCTCACCGTTTCATTCTCTTCCCTCCAACACTTTTGGACTTGAAGGGAGCTCTGGCAAAGTTCCAGATCAATGCAAGCTCACACAGGTCCGTAGTCTAACTCAATTAAGCAAACGTGGGTTCCGGGGTTGATTTGGTAATCTCCTGGTTTTTTAAGGTTCATCTTCTCCATAGACACGGAGCCCGTTACCCAACCAGTTCCAAGGAGCCCGCCGGATTTGCTGCGCAATTGAAAGCTGCTGGCGTAAGTTCCCCATTTTAACAATCCATTTGTCAGTCTGTTAAGCTAAGCAACCCAATTGTGATTGCACTTGTAGAACTATAAAGCTAGTGGTAAACTGGAATTTTGTAGGTCATTCAGTAGACTTATTGATCATGCAGCCCCTTTGAGCCGAGTGGCCGTCTTAACATCTCATTGAATGAACAGTAAACGTGTGGAACTACGGATTAGGCAAAGAAGTCTTGACTCCATTTGGTCGCAGTCAGCTCTTCAATTTGGGTGTAGGCTTCCGGTCAGTCAAGTATTTGTGCTTGTTGAGCTTGCAATGTGGTTGTTTCTGAACTGGCCCAATGATAGCCAAAAGTATGGGCATCTGTTGGACAAGATCACCAATCCAAAACAGAAATTGGTTTTTCAAACTACTAGCCAACACAGAATGTACACAGCACTTTAAACTTTGCAGCAGGTCAGCTATTCCAATCTTCAGTCATGATTGGTCACGGGCTTGTGAACACATTTATGCTCCAGGCCTTTTTGGCTTACCTTTCAAATTGTGAGTAAGAACCCAGGTCAACTTGATTGAACTCCACTCACAATCCGTTCCCTCTACTTCACATAGGCAATATCATTGTGAGTCAAATTTGTAAGGATGCAAATAACTAGAAGATTTATTCCTTTGTTAGATATTGTAATGACAACTTGTTTATAGAGAAATTAACATGGTAGTAAGGAGTTGTTCTCCTTACCTAGAAGTAGGTTGAGGTTCTTGTCTGAGGATGAAAGGAATAAGGAAAAAGATCCGGTTCTAATTTTGTTATTATGATAATCGAGAGAGAGGAAGAAAGAAACGAGGTTGTCAAGAGAGAGAGCGTGGAAGAGAGAGATAAAGAAAGATAATTGCAGAATGTGAATGTGGCGAATGGAAGAGATGGAGGATGGTGATAGTTCTGTCTGAGCTTCTTCTCGGAAAGCCTGAAATCAGTTGATAATTTTATCAACACTGAGTCAGCATTGGTCGTGCTTGTCTTGTTTGTCTATGGTTTCTTTGGCTTACGTTGGAGTTCTCCGGCTAACGTATAAGCTTGTTTTTTATGGGTCTGTACGGCTCTATTGAGTTTGTGTCTACATAGTTTTTAACTGTGTTAGTTCTTTGTTCTTTGGTTATCCATCTTAGAGCTTAACTATCTTACCTTTGGTTGTGCTAGTTGAGATTCTATCTAAGAGGGGTCTTGAGCTAAGTCTATCGACGAGTGCGACTTTCTGGGTTTGATCTTGGCCTATTTCTTGCCTGTTTTTATCTATAGACATTTAACCAATACATTGTATCAGTCTCATCATCTAGCTTCTAGGTTAGGGTTTAATCTGGACTGCAGGAGGGCTTACCTTTCCTTGCATCTGGGTTTAGCCTCATCAGCTTCCTCGGGGGCTGCTGCGGGTCTGATCTAGCTGTAATCTCACAAAATTTCTCACTTCTTAGGGTTGAAGATTGTTATGGGATTGAAACCTTGTGGTTTGAACCTGCATTCCAGCATCCATTGTGATCAAAGCTCCAGGATTCAACAACACACTAGCTCCTTATTATACTTGCAATAACAGCAAACATGCCAGTAAAACATTTGCCAAGAATATTATGTTGAATTGGTAAATGCATGTTTACTCAAATTCAACTTGCTTTAGCACTTTGGTCACACTGATATTGCCTGTCAACAGGTCCAAGATTTACCTTGCTGATGCCCTCCCGCGCCTACAAGCTAACCTAACCGGCTACCACTTAACTTTTGAGGACATGAGTATTCAGGTTTTTTTTTATTGCTGTTTGAATTACTTGGTGTGCAGCATCTGATTTAGACCGTATATCTACAGGTTGTGTCAATGCAAAAGGTCAACAAAACCTTTTGAGTCTTTTGTCAGTTGGATATTGATTAGAAAACCATTTACACAGCTTTGTGCATACAAAACAGTCAGTCTGGGGTGGTCATCTTTCTGCCATCTATGTACTCCAGAAGAGTTCAAAGGGTTTGCTGTGAGTTTAGCTTTCTAACTGTTGTTTAGGATCTGATTGGCAAACCTCAATAGGCTGACATGATTGTCTGTCAGTATTACTCCGATTGTCAGTATCTCAAAAGATATTTGTAACCTGTATGTCTTGGTGCTGACACCTTCCTCATCTTGCCAGTCATGTTCTGGTATGCATACTTGTTTGGTTTGACAACTGCGGCAGCTATTGTCAAAGGATGGGTTGAGGAACTAGTGCGCAGAAATGTTTCCTTTTCCTGTAGACCAGAATCCAATCAACTAACGATCAAGTTCTTCCATCAAAGGTTTCTCGCTTGACTCAGGAACCTATCAAAAATTACAACAGCTTGATGAACTCAACCTTGGATTCCAACCCAATTACCTTCCCCTTGGACCAACCAATCTATGTTGACACAACTCATGACATGTGAGTCCTTGCACTACAACACATAAATACATGTTCATGTTTGATGAATTCGATGAATCATTTGGCTTGTTTCAAAAAGGGTAATTTCTTGTATTGTTGTTGTGTTGAACCTGACCCCCTTAGCCTCCGAGGGCCCCCTGCCGACCCGCTTCATTCCAAAGAAGCAATCCTTTGTGTCTTCTCACATTTCTCCATTTGCTGGTAACTTACATGCTCAAGTTGTGGAATGTGAAAGTGGCAAGAAAATCAGGTAATGGGATACTCTTCAATATATAGGTTATCCGCTAGCTGAAAATGTCTTTTAGGTTCCTATTGAATGATGCTCCTGTCCCATAAACCGGTCTTTGTGGCTGCCCCAAATACAACAAGGGTTTCTGTCCTCTATCTACAGCTTTCAAAGCTCTCCAAGCTCGGATTAAAGAAATCAATTACCAGAACAAGTAGGTTTCCTTTTCACTGATCTTCCCCCTATGTCCCCAAGTTATAACTACTATCCTAGGGTTAAGAAGATTTAAAAACACTCAGTTGACGGTCATATTTATTTGGTATCAGCTTTCAAGCTAAGGGCCCAATTATAAACAGTTATTGAGTTTTTTTTTGAAGAGTTTTTGAAAATGTTTTGAAAATTTGTATAGCTGGAATTTTGTTGTTTTGGTTTTTCAAAAATTGCCAAAACACCTTGAGGAGGTGTTTTGAAAACCAAAACAACTTTTGGGATCTTTCCACATATGAAAGTGTGATTTGTAAACCTTGTGTAGTATGTACATTTGTATGTAATAGGGGGTATCAAATATGACCAAATCCACAATTATCTAATCAACGGGTTTCACAAAATCCACAATTATGAAACCAGTGGATAAAAATTCCAAATAATGCCATTATTTGCACTAGACGTGTCAAGTATCAACAACAAAAACCCCAATATAATTACAAAAACCACGATTCTCCACATTTCAACCAATCAAAACTCAGGATCCAAACTTGCAATATACAACCCCAATACAATCAATAATCCTCCACGATTCAACCCCAACCAACAATAAATTGTTGCCAATACAACTCCACCCAGTCACAAACCCAAACTTGTTCTTCAGTTTTCCTCAAAATTTGGTAAGTTTAGTCGATTATAAACTTGCTTGCAGAAAAAACATTAATCGATCATTCCCTGATCCCAGAACAATGCCTATCAAAAAAACAAATAAATTGATCACCGGAAAAGGAAAAGTGATACCAAAGAAGTCAGAAAGCAGGAAGAAACCCATCAAGAAGCAAGCACAACATGTCTCTGATGATGATACAACCCAAAAAACTTCTTCTCACCTAAAGAAGGACGACTTCCTCATAATCATTGACTGGCTCAAAATCCAAAAGAATTATGATTTGTGCTTTGTAACTGGTAAGGCACCGGCGGTTGGAAGGCCAGCCAAAGGGAAGATTAACAGATTCGAGCTTATGGCAATCAATCTGAGAAATCAATCCCCTTCACAAATCAATCTAACCCCCAGGCAGATGAAAGATTGTTTTAACAGCTACAAGGACAAGTACAAGAAAACACATACCCAATACCTCTCCACTGGCTTTGGACTCACCAGTGAAGACCAATCGGCAGGAATTATCACCATTGACGAGAAGCTCAACAAAATGTGTCCACATTTCCATGCTATGCATCAGCTGATGGGGAAGAAACCGTTTGTGACGCCCTTGTACAAAGTCAATGCTCAAAACGCTGATGAGAGCTCTGACTCTTCTGTTCCCAAGGACAACAACTTGGACAAAAATGTTGAGAAAGATGACTCAGATAATGTATCTGTGGATTCCAATAACTCTAGGGCTCCAGTTGTAAGATTGATCAGTTGTTTCATCTTTCTTGATAATTGCTAATATATTAAATATTGTTTATACGTGATGACTCAGTCAGTAATCTTGGAACCTTTAGAAACTGGTGAGAATAGGTCTGAAGGAGGCAAGGACGGTGAATAGGTGTGTTTGAATTTCTTGTTCCGTGACTGTTCTTGATCAAGAGGAAGAGCACATCACCAATGGAGGTTACAGTTCTCACTTGATCGTTGACCAGTCACTGGCACATCAGATTGGATTGGGGATTGGATGTGGGGTGGGTCTTGAGTTTGGTTGGGTCCAGAAACGGATAAAACCAAATCCCATACTCAAACAAGGCCCATGTGAGTTCTTTGGATCCAGTTTAGTCTGTATTCTTGAGAACAAGTAACCGGGAAGGCTGGAGAATTGGGAAGCCAGTACCTTGGAAGTAGTGCCAAATGACAGATTCTTCACAAACAAGGTCAAGCCTGGCTCTCCAATGTCTCCCGCCTCCTACGATGGTTTTGTCTGAGTGGGTGTCCTGTCATTTGCCGAGTCTGGTTTGGCTGGATCAATCTTCCAAAGTTCTAGAGGTGCTTTTTCAAGGTACAAGACCGAGTTCCCAATGCGCTTGTAGGCCAAATATCGAAACACGCTTTTTGTACCTTCCTTATTGCCCATCTCCACCACTGCGATTGTCCCAGACGGAGGCATTAAAACCCTAACTACAGATCCATGCCCTGAGAAGAGCGCTATGATCACTTTGGTCAAAGTGTCATATGGAATGTTCTTAACCAAAATCGTAGTTGGTGATCGAGCTGATTTTAAATTTTCGAACGCTGCGACATCGATACCGTTATCCTCAAGAAATTGTTTCGTCTCGTTAATCACATGTGTCTCTGCTAATGCTAGTTTGACTGCTGGGTGTTCGGCGTCTGAATTGAAGAGCTCAGCCTTTGTGATCTTTAGTCGATCGGCCACCGAAGACACTACAGCATCCGACTATTAAGCACCAAAAAGAAGAAAACGCATTGGAAAGTCACGACGTGGTGAATGTGAGAGTTGATGTGAGTGGATATCAAAGCAAGACTGACGTTCATGTACAACGTTGCCCAGTTGAACTGTTTGCTGCTCTCTAATTTGCGTTGGGCATTCTGTTCCGTCTTGACGGTATTGTGTGTGTTTGAAGCAGAGTGTAATGATTCAGCGCGCGAGTTTCTTGTGACTGCCGGAAGAATGTGCAGAAGTCGGCCTTGAAAATCACTCTGGTCTAGTTTCCGGTAGGCTCGGATAGCATCTGATGATCGTCTAAAGCTCACGTAGCCTAGGCCCTTGGGTTTGCGCCCATGGCCAAGAAGAATGTGTACCTACAGCAAAGATCCGCCATGAGTCAGTTAGCATACAAGGTTCGGCAAGTTCTATTAAGAACTAGGGGGGGGTATTGTATTGCTACGCCATCGATCACTTGAGAGTTTTTTGATGAGGTCTGGACAAGATAAGTGTCCCTACCGAGCTCAACTCACTTGTGTAACGCTACCGAAGGGCTCAAATATTGCTCGGATCTCTTCTTCCGTCACAGAAAAGGCCAAGTTGCGCAAGAATAACCGGCTACTTTCCAGTATGGTTGCGTCGTCGCCAGCCACGGCGGGTTCGGGCAGCTTACTGGAAACGTCCCCATGTATGTTGGCCTGCCGGTCAGCTGAAAGCTGTTTCTTGTCGTCTTTCTCACCAAAATCTTTTTGATCCCACTGCGCAGGTTCGGATGAAGTCTTCTCAAGATCAAGCTGAAGATCAAAAGCGTCGGCGAGTGTTCTTTTCATTCGACGTGCAAGGTATTCTTTATCAGTGATATCCTCATCATCACCTATAATCGGTGGGGGTGATGATGAGCGGCTGGATGATGAGTCGATAGTTGGAAAAAGGGGGGTCTGACCGCGTGATGCCAATCGAGGTCGCTAGCAAGCTTGAGAGCAGGCTGTCTGAGACTAGGAATTTGCACCGAGGCCTTCGATTTGGCAGAAATGTCTACAAAATAACCAACTTAAACACAATCAGTGTTGCAGTTTATGAAAACTTTCGTGCATTCTGACAAACTATTGGGGTTGGGCAATAACCCGAACCCTACAGCCCACGGGGAAATACTTGTCAAGGCCAGCGAGGAGGCCTTCAGCGAGCAAATCAAAGTTGTTGTCCCTAAAGCCACCGCCGACGTCCAGAAAATCGAAATTGAAGCCGAGTTCATGGGCAAGGTCAAAGGTCCACTTGGCCCGACCAACGGTGTCAGTATAGAGCGGTACTGCCAACATGGAAAGCCACGCCAATGACGGTCACCTTGAGCTCCCAGGCTCGTTCTAAGAGGCTACGGACATTCTCCAGAGGGGCTCCAAACTTCTCGCCAAGTCAACAGAGACTAACACTGTCATCGGTTAAGATCCGGAGGACCATTTGGGTGTTTGGATGAAACTTGGCCACCTTGTCGAGCTCGTCCTGGTTGTCAAAGGTCATCATCTGAACCCCCTTGGCATGTGCATGGCGGACGAACGAGCCAGCTTTACATGGATTGGCGTAGATGATCCGGCTCGAGTCGACCCCGAGGTTGAGGACCATCTCAATTTCTGTGTGGGATGCACAGTCAAATCCAGTGACAAGTTGTGCAAGTAGCTTGAGTACCAGTTGATCGGGGTTGCATTTAACTGCAAAGAACGGCTCGACTCTATTCGCCAATGAGTTCTGCCAGCGTAAGTACTGTCGATAGACATAGGCTAGGTCACAGACGTAGAACGCATTTTCGCCATTCTCTTTGCATTGTGTGGTATCGATCTGTGTGAGGATCGAGCGGAAGACGTTGATGGTCGGGTTAGAGTGGATCGGTGGTAATGGGCTTTGTGGTGCTTATCAGTTTGACTTTGAGTGTGAGATCGATGTTTGGACCAAAGTCGGAGTTGGATAGGAGTGACCAGGCGCATTCGATCTGAGACCATCTGATTAAGTTTTCGATATAAGCTTCAATGATCCTGATCTGAGTTGGTCTGAGTGTTCGTTTGTTGGTAAGTAGTGGTTTGATGACGCTTCTCATCATACCCATTCCACGTCTGATGAGACCGCATATCCTGAATAGGTTGGAGTAAAACTCATCATCAGTTATTGATTGGGTAGGATCGATTCGGTTGAGGTAATAGTTTGCTCGTTTTTGGTCGTTAAGGATCAATGAACCAAATAGGAGTTGGTCAAGGTGTTGTTGTTGTTGTGAGTGTTTTTGGTAGAGGGTTGGATTGAGAGATCAATTGAGTATAGCATGTTGAATGAGTTGATGTAGTCCTTGTATGCTAGTCCATCTGGTTTGGATGAGCTGAGTAGGATCAAGTTGGCTGGAAAATGTTGGTTGGATTCTAATTACCTGAAGATATCTCCAAGAGGTGTGATGATTGCTTTGTTCAGGTGAGGTGTGATGAGGTGTAAAAATTACGGATTAGGAAGTGACGGATTTGGATTAAATCACCCCAAGCTGACAATTATAAGCGTGGGGTGTCACGCTACAACCAATGGGCTCAGCTTTGACTACTCATCAACCTTTCAAATGCATCCTCAGACTCGAATGCATATTCAGTTTCGAAATGCTTCAACAAATGCATCCTCGACATTCATTTCAATTCAAATGTAATAGCGTGACACTTAACTCAACAAACATCTTTGACATTTAGTCAACCTCCTTTGAACTAGCATTTCTAAAAACTAGGAATTGCTTAATCCGGTGATCCTCAGTATCTTCGAACTAATCAATAACCCTTCTTCAATTAGCACTCAAGATCTGAACTCTCAGCCTGGCACTTACCCTCTTTTATCAAGCCTCACACTTAACCTTACCTTATCACCTAGGATTCACTCATCACTCCCCTGTTCAAAGTTCACTTCTATCACATGTTCGAATCAATCATAGTTATAGTCATAGCATTGTTGTTTCAACCTCATTGGTACCTCTTTCATATCCGTGTATTTACTCCATACTCATATTTACCTTGACACTCATTCATCACTCAGATTCAACAAGTAGTTTTTTCGAATATAAATACTATTGTACTTTTTCTCTTCACTCTCTTTCCTCAGTTAATTATTATAAAAGATTTTACGCATCAAACCCTTTGAGTCCAACTTGACCCATTACCTTGAGTTGTGCTCATAGACTTCCTCAAGCCTTTATCCTTGAACTTATCTTTGAACTTATCCTTGAACTTATCTTCGACGACTCTAGCCTCATTTCTCCTTTGCGCTTCGACCAGCTAAATCCCCTTAGTACGTTGGGTTGGTCGCATGACATGGGGATTCTAATACCTAAAAACTACTCCCAACTGTGGGAGTTTCTATCTGGGATGCATGTGGGCAATCAAGCCACTGATGCAATGAGACATGTTGAATTGGATGACCTGTCCGATGAGCTCGCCCGGGCCAGATGACGGAAACAGGGGTGCCATTTCTGATCAGGACGAGGGCAGCCGCAGTCTAGGATCAACCCGTTTGCGGACCAATCCCCTGGAATCTGTTCCACACCCAACTCAACATAGGTTGCGGGCGGCACTCCTTGATGATTTGACCGCAGCCAAGAGGGCCTTGGACTCATCTTCAGACAATGATGATCCTGAAAAGCCTCCTGTGATGACACACAATAAGGCCATTATTGCTCAAAAGGTTCTCACAAGGACCCTGACCCCGGCGCAAAAAACCTGGAATGGTCGGCCCCCACCTACAACTTCTAGTATTCCTTGTTGTTGGGGCCGCCATGAGGAGGCACCAAAGAAGGACAACAATGATGCTATTGCCATCAATGAGATGATGGAAAAGGCCCAAGATACATCGGCTAGATGGATGCACGAGGAAAGGGTCCATTTAGAAGGGGCATGGATGGAGGAGCGGCGCAAGGCCATGGTGGAGCATCGGCAGATGGAGGAGGCACAACGCAAGGACCATTGGGAGGCCGAGTATTGTGCTGCTCATAAGGAGCTGCTGCAAATTGATTCCCTGGCAGAGGCTAAACACGATCGCGAAGTGGCTTGCAAACAGCTCTGCCTGGACCGTGACATGGCCGAGAGCAGGGAGCGGCAATGGGAGGAGGACTACAAGGCGGAACGGGTGGAGGCCTTGCAGATGCAATGGGATGAAGCCCGCAAATACGAGGCCAATCAAGAGCGGCTAGAAAAATCTTGCCAAACTTATGAAACCGCAATGCTAGCCCTCATGGCTAACCTTGGAGGTCAAGGTAACTCCAATTGATTCATATTGTGATTGTTTTATTTATTTTATCTATGTCTAATTATCATGCACCACTTTGCATGCAAATTTGTAATTATTTGATCCCTTTATGATTATGTCTGGAGTACCCAAGACCGATCTGAGCCCAGTCAAAGCTTTTGGAAGTTTGTTGAGTACAATCATCATCAAGTGAAGATTTGCTCTACCCATGTAGATTGTACATAATCTACCAGGAAATATAACAGCCATCTTCCCTTCTATCTGAAACTTGAGCTTGTGCAATCTGAAACGCAAAAAAAAAAAAAATAGTAATAAAAAAAACGGTTGTTTTTTTAGTTTGCAGGATTAGTCATCCTCTGAGAATCATCTAACAAGGTTGGTAGATTAGATTGGGGCAGTTGAGATGGTAGATGCTTCTTAGAAATATACATACATAAATAAATAAATAAACATCAACACTGTCATGTTGCACTGAGAGGTAACAAGATACAAGTAGCATGGAGAGGTTTGATATAGAGAAATAGAGAATGAGCCAAGGGAAAGCCACAATGAAGAATCAATCCATTACCCTTGGCACAGAGAGTCCCAGATCATGTCCCTACAAGTAGACATTGAGTTTGTGTGCACAGCTTGTATGTCCTCGGATGGACCAACACTGACAGGGTCCAAAGGCAACATCTGTCCGTACTGAGCCTCCTCAATGCTTTGTTGGTCCCAGGCTTGGAGGTATAGGGCCCCGTGGCGGTTGAGTACATTGTGAAGTATCATACATACAAAGTAGTTGTTGCGTGCTCGAATAGGCCTTGCCAACTGGGGAGACAAGAAGATACGGAACCAATTTTTCAATCAGCCAAACGTTTGTTCAACAATAATGCGGGTTGAGGATTGGATGTAGTTGAGCCTTGCGTTCTGAGGTGTGAATTTGGATGGATAAGGAAGTAGGATTTCTGTGTTTTCAGGATAGCCTGCATCACCTATGAGCATGCACCCCCGCGGAATCATTTGCACAACATTGCCGGATGACAGGAGGCTTTGCCCCAAGCTGGATCATCTGAAGACCTGTTTATTGTTCATTGATCCGGGCCCCCCACCACTAACCTGGAATGTGATTTAAACTTAGCCATCTATCAAGGCATAATAAAGATATGGCACTCACATTGTGGAAGTTGCCATCACCATCTACAACACACTGGAATACAATGGATGCCCAGCCCTTTTGGTTGATGTATCCATTCCAGATGTCATGCGGGGGGAAGGCCAGGGGGATGTGAGTGCCATCAATAGCCCCAACTATGTCAGGGATCCTGTGAGTTGATTCAAATGAGTCACAAATCATTTGCCACTGGTTGATGTTATCCAGAGCCGGCCACCTGAGGGGTATTGGCTTGTCAGTATGTCCCACAATGTGCCAACAACTGACAAGCAATATTAACTCACCCAATGTATCGCCTCCTGAGGACTCGTAGGACTTCCATCACAAACTGGCCAGATGCCTTGTCCGCAGTTTCTTTTCCAATGTTGAAGACATGAGAAATGTTGACGTCAGTTGCCCCATGACCAAGCCAATACAACCCTACAGAAACTTGGGCTTCCACACTCAGCGGGTCCCCTCGGCACAAGAGATCTTGTTGCAAATTTCCTCGTAGCTTGTCTGATAGCCAACAGAAGTCGTCCAATGACATGCGGAAGTACTCAAGGAATTGGATGGGCGCAATACGGTCATCATTCCAAGGCTCCCAGCGAGTGGGTCTCTTGAATGCTACTCGGGGTGCACAGATGTATATGTATTTGTGGTGTCCTAGTTGTTGGTGGTACATCTGCCAGCGGGAATATAGATGGAGTAGGGTTGGGTCAATTGGTGGTGGGAGAATATTACTATGACTGAAATAACAAAATGGCCATCATGGTCAGCAGTTTTTGAAGTAGTCGCAGATGACCTGGAATGACTTACCTGTAGGATAAAACAGGAGTGTTACGCCAGGTCAAATCAAGGGTAAGTGATCTGGTGTATAATCAAGTGCGGTTTGAATCCCGTGCAAATTTGTGTTAGTCCTGACTTTCAAAGGATAGAGTGTGATCTTGAGGATATTGCGGCTTGCCAGGCCACTGGTTGCTTGAGATCAGATGCGGCCGGCCGGGGCCCAGTGATACTGCCAACAGTGGGCCAGCTACGCTAACAGTAGCAGCAGTGTAGCGTAATGTTAGGTTTCTTAGCTACACTAAGAAAAAGTTACTGTTAGTGGGGAAATTCTTCAGCTAACACTACAATATATTTGGGGGAAAAAAAACTGATAGCGTAGTGTTAGGGCTAATTCCAAAATCTAGCTAACGCTAAATGGAAATCAATGTAGCAATTTTGTGGTGGATGTAGCGGGAAATAAAGCTACGCTAGCCTTAAGCTTAATTGTATTCTCAGCTACGCTAACAAATAGTGTAGCAATGTTCCCATTTACCCTAAATGTTAGCATAACTTTGGAACTGAAAAAAATATAACTTTAACTGAAACAAAAAAAGTTCCCAGGAAAACATCTCAGGTTATTTATTGCAAAAAATAAGTACTGGTAAGAAAAAATGGGGCCACTCCTCAAAATCTAATATCTGCACTGAATATCTTGGGGATCATTTCTGTTGATTTTGAAAAAGATATAGCAAGCCTTGTTAATTATCTCTTGGTAGTATAAAATAACCAACTGACTAGAATTCAGAAATATATAAAAAAGTGAAAACAAAATAGAATAGCTGCCAGTAAAGTACCTTCACCTAAACTACGAAACATATAAAAGAAGTGATCACCAAAATAATTTAGAGGATCTTCATAATTACCCTTTTGATAATTGTTACAAGCATTAGCAATAGAAAGATTAATCTGCAAAGACATTCCTAGGCGGTTGAATGAAGAGCTAGTAGTAGGAGGAAGGGTGCAATGTTTGTACTTGTTGGCTTGCCAGATCATTTTGACTATCCCATGTTGTTTATCAAATTTAATACCTAGTTTGTGATCTGGGAAGACAAATGGACCTGCTGAAATGTCATATCCTGAATCAGGAGGGGCTAACATACCAGTAGAGGAATAAGTAGGAAGAAATAATACAAATGCAAAATCAGAAATATCCTGATCATCAATATGAGGTGGATTGAAAAAGCCATTGGTAGTAAAAGTCAGATGTGGTGAACAGGAAAAGGGACCAGGTTTTTTGCCATTACGGAGAGATTGAAAAGAAGGAATGTTATATTTTTTCATCTTAGATTTAATATTTTCAAAGGCAGCTGGTGCCATTTCTTTGAAGTATCTTCCTATGATTTTTCCAGCATGGATCAACCTTGAGAAATGGGTGTGATAGTTTTCCATATCTTTGGTTAGAAATGATTTGATGTATTGACCAACAATCTGCATAAAGTCCGATGACTTACGCCAACCAATTGCCCACATTTGTCCACCCCAGGAGCGAGACAAAGATTGAACCGGATTGATCCATTTCTTTGAGTTGTGGAGAAAAGTGGATAAGAAATTTAACTCTTCTTTGTCCTTTTCCGTTAATTTGTCCCATGGCGTAAATTTGATAATAGCAATGATAGAATTGTGGTTTTGAGGATCAACAATAATGGACCGGCCAAAGTCAAGGAGAAAGAATTTATCATCCACTGTTTTGCAAGCAGTGGCAACTTCAACAGGGGTTGGTTTGCGGATAGGATGGCCAAGGCTATTTAGTGGAATGGATGGATATAAATCAAGCTCCATATATGCCACACGTTGCCATCGGGAAGTAGACCTTGGTTGGGCTGGAAGATTTAGATTAGTACCAAGAATTGAATTTGCCTGCAACTTTTTGTGCTGTTCAACTCCTTGCCTTCTTTTATATTCCTTCTTTGCTAACCTGCTTGATGGCGTATGATGACTGATTGGCCATGGGTCACCAGGAAGATTTTCAGGTTCCCAGTGTCACAACATATCCCGCAATCATCACATTTCATCAATCAAGATAGCAAAGAAGAATTATAAAAGAAATCAAAAAGAAGAATGCAAGAACTTATTAATAGGGGGTATCAAATATTACCAAATCCACCATTATCTAATCACCTGGTTTTGAAAATCCACCATTTTTAAAAACAATGGATATTAATATAGAATGATACAAAACCCTCAAAAGTGAAATTTTGTTGAAAACCCCAATTCACTGGTTTTAATTGTGGATTTGGTCATATTTGATACCCCCTAATATAAGGTTAATCAAGTATAATATCAGAGAAAACCACACTGTTGTTTCCCCATAGTTTACCAGGTGGCAGGCAGTGGGTGGTGGGTGGCAGGCAGCAGGTGAGTGGCAGGAAGTTAGCAGGCAGTGGGTTGCAGGTGGCAGGCAGAGGGTAGCAGGTGGCAGGATAAATAAGGAAATAATCAAACAAATTGAGGCCAAATGTAGCTCCTTTTATTGCCAAAAAGGGGGGGAAATGGCCAAATGGATGGCTTGGAAAACTACAGTACATTTTCTCTCTGAGCCTGCAAGCCACACAGATTATTTTTTTTTTGAAAAAAAAAAAATCAACATAAAAAAAAAAGGTGAAAAACCTTGATTTTTTGAAAAACAAAACAAATTTAACATGAACAAATGAAAAAAAAAAAAATGCTGAATAAAAAAAATATTTGAAAAAAAAAAAAAAAAAAAAAAAACAAGTTAAACATAAAAAATTAAAAAAAAATGATGGAAAACATTTTTTTTTTGAGAAAAAATAATAAACATACAAATCTGTTTTTGGATTGCAGTACTCACGCAAGTGCTGCAGTTAAAACAGCTGCCTTTCAACTGCAGCACTTGGGCGAGTACTGCCATCAAAAAATATGTTTTGATGGCAGTACTCGCGCGAGTGCTGCAGTTAAACCAGCAGCTGTTTTAACTGCACTAATTGCGCGAGTACTACCATGTAAAAATATGTTTTGATGGCAGTACTTGCGCGAGTGCTGCAGTTAAAAGGCAGCTGTTTTAACTGCAGCACTTGCGCGAGTACTGCCATCAAAACATATTTTTTGATGGCAGTACTCGCGCAAGTGCTGCAGTTAAAATGCAGCTGTTTTAACTTCAGCACTTGCGCAAGTACTGCCATCAAAACATCAGTTTTGATGGAAGTACTCGCACAAAGAGGAATGCAGTCAAAACAGCTGCCTTTTAACTGCATTCCTTGCGCAAGTACTGCCATCAAAACATCTGTTTTGATGGCAGTACTCCCGCAAGTAACGCAATTAAAACAGCAGTTGTTTTAATCACATTACTTGCGCGAGTACTGTGACCAAAACAGATGTGTTGATTGCAGTACTTGTGCAAGTAATGCAATCAAAAACCTATTTTTTTTTACTCTTTTATCCTTTGATGTATATTTATTTTTTTTCTCAATAAACAATGTTTTTCTTCATTTTTTTTTTTTTTTGATTTTTTTATGTTTTTTGGTTTTACAAATAAAAATGTTTTTCATTTTTTTTTTGATTTCTTCATGTTTAATTTGGGTTTTTTTTCAAACAAAAAAAAGCTTTTCAGCATTTTTATGTTGACTTTTTTATGTCTGATTTTTCTTTTGTTCCAAAAAATAGGTCTTTCAACATGGCTTGGCCAGTACAAAAGTTAAAACATCTGTGTTTTGATTGCTGCACTTGCACAAGTACAGCAATCAAAACTGGTTTTTTATTTGTTTATTTCTATGTGTAATTTTATGTTTTTTACAAGCCAACATGTAGCGGGAAAAATTTTGGCTAACAACTAACATTTAGCGTAGCGTAGCGTAGATCTGAAGCCACTACACTAATGAGAACTTCAAATTTTTTTAGCGGCAAAAAAACTACACTACTTGTTAGTGTAGCGGGTATTTTCCAAAGCTAACACTACAAAAACTTTGTCTGAGACATTTCTGGCTACACTAACTGTTAGTTTAGCGGGCTGTAACGGCAGCTAACACTACAAATATTTCATCAAAAAAAAAGCTGATACACTAACAGTTAGTGTTCAAATAGTGTAGTGTAGCATAGCGGCCCACTGTTGATACTGCGCAGCCATCATGGCAGATTTGCAGCTTGCGCGAGTTGGGGTTTATAAGTGCCACTTTGCCCAAAAGTCTTTTGGAACTGTTTTGGGCCCTTTTTTGAAATTCAAAAAATTCCAAAAAGATTTTCAAAACATTTTCAAAAAAAAATAAAAAAAAACTCAATAACTGTTTATAATTGGGCCCTAAGAGCAACTATACTCCACCGTTTGGAGGTGGCGGGATTGTCGATGGAAGACCTCCTTCCTCTCGTTGAGATGTCTGTCTCACACAGCATCGTGCCTTTTTTTTCTTCCTTTTGGACAAAAAAAGTTTGGTTTAATCTGTATGGAATGAACTCGTAACCTTTGTAAAAAAAAAAAAAAAAACTTGTTGGTTTTTGTTTCCATGATTTGATCTCATCTACTTTTCTTCATTTCTCCTCTCCGTCATTGTTTCAATCAGCAGACGTGTTTTGTTTTTGTTTTGACTTCCTCTTCTAAATGTCCATTTTCTGATTTCTCACACGTTGTGAATGACGAACATCCAATGCAAAACACTCTAGGCTGAAGTGCGATGACATCCTCTATTTGAATAAAATTTGGCACGACTTTATCTTGAACGATGTGCATGGTGGTACTTACATAATTGACACCCAAGAGTGGAGGTCTTCCTGTCGTCTAAGAGTCGTTGTTTTGGAAGGACGAGCTAAACCTTGCTTGCGGGTGAAAATCGATTGAGATCAAGTTTCACCAGCAAATAAGCTTTAGAACCTCCCTCCGTCTGAGTTATCTTCCAGAGTTAAATTTCTTTTGAAATTTAAATAATTTTTTTGTCAACCACATACATAAAGACATACTAACCCGACCATGATCTGAGCTTGAGGCTTACGCCAACTGGGCTGGCCGACATGAGCAAGGCTAGCTAGACGCTAGCGGTGTAGGACGGGGTATAAAGCCAACGGTAGATCTAATCCATCGTCGACAATGATCGGTCTGCCTTGTGAAACAGAGTGGCAAGCCGTTTTCGATTGCGCAGCCGAACCCACACAGACATGGGTGATGAGGCAGATTGTATGTGTGTATTTATATGATATCCTATTAAGTTTATAAACAACCTTTCTAAAATTCATTAAGCTTATCAAAATCTTTTAGCAACGCAAGGCAACGCAACGCAAATCAAAAACAAAAAATACATAACAAACCAAACCACTAAAAAAAAAAAAAGATATATAAGACTCGATATGTATGTATAGAAGTGTAGCATAACTTGATCACAATATACGTTGAATTCTTTATTTTTATGGATATATATATCAGCAAAACACATCTCTTTTAGTTTTCATGGTGATGTGGGTGGGTGGGTGGGTGTCAGACGTGAGACACAGGACCACACAAGCACGAATCAACAAACCACATACCAAAAAAAAAGAAACCAAGACAATCAAGAAGAGGAGGAGATATTCAAAAGACGACTGAGATAAGGAGGCATGAGAGAGAAGGGAATGGAGTTGATAGGTCGATTGTGGAAGGACGATATGAGGGCCGGTGAAGAGCATGTATTTATGTATATAACTTAGATGAGATGCGCACAAAGATGTTTATGTATATATATATATATGTGGGTGGGTGGGTGGGTGGGTTTGATGATGGTTATGAATACATCAGCTTAAAACTGTCTCGCTATCAGACCAGTCAAACAAAACGACTGGGGTCGTTTGTATATATATATAGATATATATAAAAGCTACTAAAAGAAGAAGAAGAAAAAAAGAGAGAGAAGAGAGGTGTTTTGTACGATGTATGTGTATGTACTAGACGGGAGGGGGAGGGGGGGGGGGGATTGGAAGGGATCGGATTAATTTTATCGTGTATTTTTGGGAAGCCAAGCGCCCCAGATAGGTTTATATCCTTCAGAAGCCTGTAGGACGAGATGGTCCTTAACTTTTTCGGCCTCGACGAGCTGAGCGAGGGCCTCGGCTAGGGAGAGGTTAGCGATTCCTACGCCGCGTTGGGCGTCGATGAGACGTTGTTTGGAGACTCTGACGAGCTCGTTGGCTCGATCGAGGTGTGAGGTTTCTTCGACCGGGTTTAGACGGTGGTTGGAGGGCCCAACTGTGTCGGTGGATGTTGATGATAAGAACTGTGTTTTTTTTTTTGTGTGTGTGTGTGTGTTTGTATGAAGAGATGCTACTACGAGTTAGCACAATCCTTGTTGGATGAGAGAGAGAGAGAGAGAGACTTGCCGAAGGGCTTAGTGATAGGAATGGGTCTTGATCGATGGGCCCGATGAAAGAGTCGTAGTTCTGGTTGAGATAGGTGCTAGGCGTGGAGGCAGAGCAAGGGTTGAAGTCGCCGATGCGGTATTCGAATAGCCAATCTTGGAGTGGACTACCATCGGTCTTGAAGGGTTGGTCCTGGTAGATCGAGCGGAGGAGATGGCCAGCGTGTACGGGGTCACGCTTGGCGGTTTGAAGCAGATGATCGAATCGATTTGGTTGAGGTTCGATCTGGGTGTTATTGATGTTGTTCGAAGAAGGGCCGGAGGAGCGCTGGAGAAGTGGGGAGGGGGGTGGTGAGGGTGGGTTTGAGGAGCTGTTAGAAGTGGGTGAACTGTTGTTGTTGTGGTGGTTGTTGTGGGAAGTGTTGGATTGTGCTTGGGATGGGTTGTGATCGAGATTGCAGGAGAGATGGTCCTGAAGGCAGAGGGTGAGATCGTAAACCTTGTTATCGATAACGAGTAGACAGCTATCCTCGGAGAGATTATTCTGCTCGATGAGTGAGTTGAGGTCAAAGTTGGTGACGCTCTGCCTAGCTGAGGCTGAGGATGGGACTAGGTGTGGTGGACTGAGTGTTGTTGTTGTGCTGGGGGTGTGAAGTGGTAGTGAGGAGTGGTGATACTTGCTACTACCCTGTCTGGGCTCAAGTGGATCCTGGTTCATGGTGTTAATGCTTGGAGATGGTAATTGGGTGGTTCAGGTGGTGATGGTTTAGATGGTGGTGGTGGTGATGGTTTAGGTGGTGGTGGTGATGTTGGAGTGGAATGTGAAGAGGACAAGTTGATTGAGGAAGGTGCTTGGGTGGTTGGAAGGTGGAGAGATTTATTAGTCAAGATACAGAATTTGAGATTGAGGTTTATTACATAAGCCAACAACCGTCCTCGGCAAGAAAACAATATTTTATTTTATTTAAATATTTAATTTACATAAATAATTTTAAAGTATTATGTACACATTTGATCTACATTAAAGATCATGTTAATATCGTGATGTAAAATTCAAATTGTTTCAAGCTCAGGTTGTTTATTTTTTTAAGATTGTTCACCTGTGGCCTATGCCCAGACCCCTCGAGACAGCTCACCCCCCGCATACCATGCCAATCCCCGCCAAATTCTCCAACCCTGGCAACCCCAGGTTCCCCAACCCTGGGCGGGCTTCCTGGAGCCTTTTTTTCACAAGTCCAATCCCGTTGCCGCTAACACCTACACACCCCACCCTACAATAGCCATTACTCAACACACCACTCCCTCAACCTCCCAACAAACTTACCGCAAACCCGGAAACACCAAGGTGCTGTATTTAACATCCAATTATTTATTCACCAAAAATGACCCTCTGCGAACAAGACTAACCATAACCAACATTTATTCCAAAAAAAAAAATAGATTCAACGACATGGATGGTCACATACAAAGGACCAGTAATTATTCCCCACCACGACAGGAAAATCCATCGCAGGCCAAATTCGTCTCCTCAGGACTTCAGATCCAAGGGTTAAGCCACCGAAACGTCCCCAGCCAGCCCTACGTTGGAAACCGGCCACTTCATTATGGAAACCTCAATCTACTCACAAATACCGCAATTTCAAACGGTACTTGCATCGGTATACCCCATCCCAACGGGATTTCTCAACCCGCCCAGGGTCCTTTTCTACAACCCAGATTCAACATTGCACCAGCGCTGCCCCCTTCCCAATCCCTGCCATCAATTCCAGCCATCCCAAATGAGGCCCCTTGTCCTCAGATACTACCACAAACATATCAATCGAGGCCATCACTTCAAATATTCTCACCAGCCAACCCATCTGAGCGCACACCTGCAGAACTAACACAGACGCAACATATCCTGCAGTCTGCAACACCTACCAACCCTCCCAAATTGATGCTTTCCCCGAATCGATACAATACTAGAAACATGTCGCGGTCCGCTAATGAATTAGAAGCTGATATACTGGCAGAGATTGAGCAGTTCTCCACTGCAGCTCACAGCGGGGCACGGGGTCAAACGCGTGGAAGAGGCCGAGGGACTCGAGGGGCCAGCGGAACTAGAGGTGGCCGAGGTCGTGGAGCCAAATCAATATCATCATCTAGGGAGACCCACACTTCTGAGTCAACTGACCGGGGTGATCCACTTTCACATGAAATTTTTCCCTTACCAGTACCCATTGACGAACTGCCGGAAGATAACGAGTATGGCGAAAACCCCAATGATCCTGAGGACCCCCATAATCATTGTCAACGACAGCACTTGGAATCCAAAATCATGGATGAGCTGAAAAAGTTACCATTAGATGAACTACGTCGCCGGGCCACCAGATACGCCAAATATCAGCGTCTCATACCTGAAGATCGGCACCAACTTAAACAGGCCTACTTTGCTTATCAACGTGAGGTCTATCTGATTTCATGCAAGCGAATGCTGACCATCAACCCTGCGCTGTCTTATCTGGGGATGCTAAGCCGTATGCGGGGAGCAATGTGTTTCAACCATTTTTGCATGTACGACGAGGTTGCAAGTTTGACACACAATGATAGTGAGTTCTCGAGTTTGATCCTTGAATGCACTGTTACACTGTTACATTGAACTGAGCCACACTCAACTTAAAAAGAATCCATACATCCAAACGAGCGGGCGCGTCTATGTGGCCTCTTATGGGCTGAAGTTGACTGCAAGACTAAAGAAAAATGGAAAGACCCACAATTTGTCGAATCACAGAAGGCCCTCCATGGCCAACCAGAAATAGGTGATCGGGAAAAATCTACTGCTTCTCCAGCATTGCTCCCCAATGCAAGATTCAAGCTAACAGATTGGGCTCGTGAGATCAAGAACAATGTGAGTGCATATACTAAATTTTGATTCATTTATAGGCTGAGCTGATTGTGCAAAAAATCTCAAGCTGAGGGACCTGAGTACAACAAACAACGTGGAAGGTTTTTTTGTAATTACATCGCGTGATCCACAGTCAAACACCCTTATAACAGGCGGCAGTCTTCTCGGAGAACAATTTATCGACATGATGACAAAAAAACCTCACAACCCATGCAACAGCTTCTTCTCCTTCGTTAGTGGCTGGGTTGCAATCAAAGATATAACTGGAGTCGAGCCTTCCCCTCCAGTTGTGTCAAAGAAGAAGACCATTTCTGATGAAACACTGGAATTGTATAACAAGGGTGAGTTGAAGCTCAATTTTTACCTTTTATTTTTACCTCCATAGATTGAGAGAACTAACTACAACTTTTCCCACTTACTTGATTGCAGGCAAAAAGAGACACAATATAGACGAAGTGCGTCGACTTCTGTCTAAAGCACTGAGTGAGTAAGATTTAAAAAAATCATAATGATTTAAATACATCATCACATCAACAAACTTACATTTTTCCATCACTCTATCCTTCCCTCAATTACTTTACAGGCAATGCAACCCACGGCACATATACAAAGGGCTGGCCTGGGACAAAGACAAACTTAACACTCAAAGAGCTGGGGGTTTTATTGAGGGTGAAGGATAATACACATGGTGTAACTCCTCAGGACTTTTGTGGTCGACCCTCTGATATGGACAACACCCAACTGAAGCGAATCATCTGCGCTTTTGGGGAGGGGTGGGTAGAAATAACGGGTCCTCCAAGTTCTCGAGGAGGTAGCGAGATAGGTGGATTGGCGACAGAGTTGACGGTGTCAAAGACAAGAAAAACTGGGGGTAATCGGCGCACCAAGGAGGCAGCAGGAAAACATGATAATTCCAACGGCCTCAAATTGAAAAATCGGCACATTGTCAGTGATACTGAAGATGAGGACACACAAGAATTCAATCATCGGGGGAAGGTGAGCTGTACAATAAATATCCTACAGTTGATTGGTCCAATGATACTAACAATACAGAGAGGGTGGTTTTTATCTATCAGGAGCATGAAAAACAAGACGGAAGATTAAATGCAGTTGCAAATTTATTTGAGGATTCATCGGTGGATGGTCTTGATCAACAGGACTCAGACCCTAACACTGATTCTTCTGAAAGTAGTGACCTGCCAGCGCCATAATTATCACAATTATTTTTTTCTTTCTTTTCTTCATGTTATTGTTTTTATGCCCCCATTAATTTTATTTTCTGTAAATACCATCTTTATTCTCTTTGCTTCCATTTCTTCAGGTGATAATTTCTTCTACACACGATTTTCTCTCTCAATTTATTCATTACGCTTATCTTGTAAATAAGTAGATGATGCATGTGCATGTGAATGCCAAATAAAACCAAATCTTTCTCTGCCTCTGCTTGAAAAATAAATTAGCAAAAAACAACAAATTAGTCATTATGGCTGGTAGTGTCATTTAGACAGAGACAAAATTGGCTGCTAGTAGTTTCATTTAGATAGACTAAGAAGTTTCTTTTAGATAGACTGAGAAGTTTCATTAGATAGACTGAGAAGTTCCATTTAGATAGACTGAGACAAAATTGGCTATGAGTGATTATTTCTTGGTTTCAGTAAGTGATTTGTTTGTGCCTTCAGTATAAAAATATATGGCTGATGAAGTTGACATGTGCTGGCAGAGTAAATGGGCTTCACAGGTTGAGATGGGTGCACTGTTGCTTCCTGCAAGGGCCACTACAGTACTCACCCACATAAGGCCCTCATCAAGGCATCAGCAATGCTGGGTATAATCACATGTTGTATTATCAACAATCCAAGATACCACTATGCCAAATTGTGGCTCTCTTGTTTGAAATTTATAAAAGCACTGAATCCACCTGATATTTCCATTTTCCCGATATTTCCATTTTCCCTGTGTGAAGAGTTAATTTGGGTTTTTACACATGCTGTGGTTTTTCTGATTTATCTGAGCTCAGTAAGTTACTAGTTACTAAAATACTATTTGTGACACAAAGTTATCTTTCCCCAGAAGTCATGCATAGATGGGGAGTATTATTCTTGTAATCTGTTATCTGTATTTTTTAATGTCAAGTGTGAATGATAAAAAAGTGGCTGGCAGAATTTATTGTTGGCAGAATTTATTGTTGGCAGAATTTATTGTTGGCAGAATTTATTGTTGATGAAATATGAGAAGAAATAATATGTGAAGTGTGATGAAATAAACAGGGGACTGGAGGCAGAGACACAAGGCAGGGGTGAGTTTGGTAGTTTGGGGAAGGATAAATTGGGAAGCATCCAGAAATAGAAGGGGGGTGATTTTGGTAGTTTGGGGAAGGATAAATTGGGAAGCATCCAGAAATAGAAGGGAAAGACTGTCAGTATATCATCAAAGTGTATTCATTCATTATTTGATGAAATGAACATGTAATGTATGAAGTGTATTCATTCATTATTTGATGAAATGAACATGTAATGTATGAAGTGGCTGAAATGATTAGTGGTTGGCTGAATTTGTTTGTGATTAAATTCCAGGAGAAGTAGCATATGAAGTGCCTGAATCTCTTGTTGATTAAATTCCAGAAGAAATAATTTATGGCTTGGCAGGAGAGAAGAATTTGTTGTATTGGTTAATTTAATTGAGTTTCTGAGAATGTGTTTTACTTCAAATCATATGTTCCAGTGGCCACTAATCATTTAAATTTTTTCACTACCCAAAGGTTGCAAAGATATTCATCTTTAAAGTAAATGAAAAATTGATTGAAGTAATCTATATTGGAACTTCATATTAATATGTATCTTTCAACTAAATGAAAAAAATTATTGAAGTAATCTGATTCATTTCTATTTCACTCACCTATTGTGCATAAATGTTGGCATTTACTTCTTGGGACTACATTGGAAGTTATTAAATTTCATACTCAATTTATCCATGTTTCATGTTCACACTGCTGCCAAATACATTTATTTTATTCTCATTTATCCAAAAATATAATCCTTCAGATTAGTTGGAAGAAGACACTCATGTAGATAATAAGTTAATATTGTTCCTACCAAGAGATTACAGCGGAATATTAATTTTTTATACCCAAGTGAAGGTCTTCACAACTATGTAATATCTTTACCCAAAGCGGCATAACCTTAAATTGGCTGGGCAAGGAAGCACCGGTGCAAGGAAGCTGCATAACCTTAAATTAGCCGGGCAAGGAAGCACCGGTGCAAGGAAGAGACCCCGGCGTGTGCACACCTTGTTAGTTTATAACCACTGTTAGTTTATAACCACACAAGGTATGCTTGATTTCTATTGTGCTACATTATTCGCCACGATTTACAAAGGAAAAAATTCTGAAGCAAACATAACTATCTTTTCCCTCCCAATCTGAATCCAAAGGAATTGTTTTACAATGAATCGCCGCCGAATTCGCCGACCAGCTGAAAGCCGCGAAGACCGCTTCCGAAGAAGATTGAATGCAGCTGAGGACCTTGCAGCTTTGTACCGTCTAGAAGCGTCGATGGATTCAGCAATTCAACGTCCAGCCCTCTTCCCATCTGGCGAAGATATGATGTTCGACCACCGCAACGATACATTTGAACCAAATGAAAATGAATTCAACCCACAACCGGGGCGTGAAGACAGTGACAACGACGAGCAAGACGAAAATTGGCAGACATGGGTAACATTGGAAGAAGTAGAAGAACCCGATCTAATTGATCTGATGGTCCAAACAAGTAACGAGAGGTACCGACAGCAAGCAAGGGAATTCAATTAGAAGATACTCCTAGCTCAACTGCACCCGGCTTACATGGCTCAAAAGATCCAGACGGCTAATTGGGCGAGTGCGAATTCCTACCACGATTTTTCCCCTGACTGCAAGTGTGGATCGCAAGATACCAATCACCGATCAGTGGACTTAGTGGACCTTCACGGTTTGTGGAATTTACCTATATATATTTTTTTGCACGGAATCCTTGCTGACACTGCTGGCTGCACTGTATGTTTTTTTGGGCTTCAATAACTCAGGGCAACGACGGACAAATATTAACTTCTGCAGATGCACACCCGATGCTGTCCGACTTCTGTACCTAGGTTACTTGGCAGGCTCTCCTGTTCACCCTCAGACAGCATTTTCATTCCCCCTTCTTGTTTTCCACAATCATCTGTGGAATAATTGTCACGTCGGCTCATTACCATTTACCACAGCCCTGACCCATTTTCTAGAACCCCGGTCCCAAAGACTTCAAACTCGCATAAGCCACCGTGTAAGCCGATTTCTCATTTAATTTGTATGAATGAGCCAATTTCTGAATTCTGATTTAATTTGTATTAAATTGATTCTAATGGGATACAATCAATGAAAGGCTTGAGATGTCCGTAAACCCTTCAGCGCAGCTGTAGATTTGTATCGGAGACTGGAGGAAACCTCGGATAAGCTAATACATACAGTACTCGGATTGAACGACCAACAGGTTCTGGCGTCTAGATCTTGTCCAGCGTGCTTCGGTCCTCAACCACTGGATTCCCTGATATACCCAGAAACCACTCGAGATCGTTTGGTGGTTTGTTTAGATGGTAACTTCCAGCACCGCCACCACTCTAAGGCAAGTCGCAATCACGAGGAGCTTCGCACACCACATTTATTTCTTGAGCAAGGCGAGGTTGATAGAGCTAGGATTCTCATTAGAGAAAAGGAACTGGAGGACAACACTCCTCAGCAGGTGTGATTTTATCATTTTTATTCTTACCTTTGCACCTAAAATGACACAGTTTTATCCCTTTTGGTGGATCGATGTACTGAATCGCACAAAGCAGCAGACGACAAAAGGAGCGATTCAACCTGGAAGGGATGTGACGACACGGGTTTGATGGGTTGCTGCTGCCGACATGATGCAGTAATTTACTTAGCCAACATCTACAAATCTGGCGAACAGCGATGCTTCCCACTGGCAATTATTCAACGCCTGCTTTCGGTTATTGAGTCAGATCGCAAGGTTGGGATACTCTACGATATTGGATGCTCAATGGACAAATTTATCAATGTTGTAAGTTTATTTTATTCTTTTCAAGCTTTAGGCAGGCCTAATTACTTCCTTCAATTTAAACTAGAGGAAACTCCTTTCAAATGACCGACCTCGTATCAAATTTGGAACATCTATATTCCATGCATACGTCCACAACTGGAATTGCCAGTTGGAATACAACCCTCGGTTCAACAAATGCTGGGGCCTCTCCGATGGCGAGGGCCTAGAGCGTATGTGGTCTTACCTCTCCCCCTTGGTTAGTCCCTTGAGGTACTCTACCCGAAACCACCGCTTGGAATCAATAGCACATCGCCTGGCACATCACAATCGGAAAGGAATCAACCAACTGTGTATGATACATTTCCACTTTTCCTCATGCTTCACCAGGCTCAATCTATTTAAGCTCATTGACTTCTTTTATGTCCTAACAAAGCCTTTTGGATACGCCTGAAGTTTAATAAGGCTGTTCAAAGACAGCAAGAGACTCATGGAATTTTGGTGAAGCTCCTGAGAGAGCCTAATCCTCACAGTTCATCGGGTAGGAACTATACTGAGGCATTTTTCAAGCGGCAATGGGAAGCGCAACGGAAATTTCAAACAGATAATAATGATGTTGAAGAGATGCGAATGAAGCAGATGGTATCTATGTATCAAAGAGAAAACGTCATTGATCTTCTCAGGTGAGTACTCTTGTTATAATTTATACATTCAGCTTGGTGATCTCTTTTTGCTTCAGGTGTCGATTACGTAACCCCCGGCTTCTTCTGGCAACTGAGTCAGAAGTTCAAGAGCTACTGGACTCGATTGATGAAGAATCAGAGAAACTTCAACAAGATATCCAGAATTTAACTGGAGAAAACATACCAGCTGCAAACCGTGAGCTGTATTATTTCTTCTAAACAATGGATTTGTGGATTATTGCTGATGGGACTGGCACCTCACCCTAGTCGAAGAGCGCAAAATGAGAGTTCTTCTTTGGGGTGCCAAATCGGAGTTGTTTGTCGAGGCCGTACATCTCAGGGCCAAGAGGCAGCCACTTCTTGATAGCAAGAGCAGGGCATTCCGGTTAGGTACGAAGCTAAAGGAGAAGATTTTCAAGTCAATCAAATCCCGGAGACCTGCTGTAGTCAAGCTGATCACCGAATTCAATCTACAATACTCCGAGTACAAATTCAAGTTCCCGGATCGTCTTGGCCCTGTAGCAGAAAATGACGAGTTACTTTCGTACGAAAAATTCAGTACAATGTCGCTTGACGATGCCTTTTGGAACGATGGATTCTTCTACCATTGCGATGCACCATGGGCAATCAATCCAAAGGTACAAGAAGGAATCAATTGTGTTCTTCTTCTAAGTAGAATAAATGAAGAGTTTGAGCTCATTGCTCAGGAGATGGTACGAATGATGGCTTGGGCCATTAGTATGTATGATGAGATTGTAAAGCAGATGAATTACACTCAACAGCGTATGTGTTGAAATTGTATTGATGGCAGCTTGTTGCCGCTTCTAATATTGTTTTCCTTCTGCAGGTATTGCTATCCTAACTAACATGTCACCCGAAGCCGCAGAGGACCATCTCTACCAGATTTCCTTGGCTAATATCACTCGGAAAGACAAAGTAAAATTGATTCGAATGGAACTTAACAATCGACTTGTTAATCATTCTGAACTTGTAGGAGAATGGGCAGAAAACATCTCATGGCTATGGGATCACTGTCAGCCAACCCAGAATCAACCGTTTATGGCAAGTTGGGTGGATTTGTTGGATAAAATTAAGCAAGAACATCTCAATGATTTTCCGAAGTTGGATGACATTGACAATGCCTTGGAAGAAACGGTATCGGGGGAAGTGGTAGATGATGGCGAGGATGCAGAGGAGGCTTGGATCAACAACGATGGCCGATTGGATCTTGAATAAAATTTCATCATCTCACATATTGTAGTTGCCATTCCTTTGTTACATTCCATTAGCATTACATTTATTACTAATTTTAAAATTTTTGAGGTGAAATTTTAAAATGACGGATACTAAACGTGGTTGTATTCATACTTTTGTTACATTACAATTTATTTTTATTTTTATTTTGTTGAGATGAAAGTAAAAAAATGACAAAAATTAAATGTAGTAGGCGACATAGGTGATAATTGAAGGGATGAAAGTTAAACATGAAAAAGCAAATAGCGAGTAAAGCTGAGGTAATTGAGTAATAGGGGCTATGTAACATGTAGGTTGGCTATGTAGGGTAGGTGTTAGCGGCAACGGGATTGGACTTATAAAAAAAAAGGCTCCAGGAAGCCCGCCCAGGGTCGGGGAACCTGGGGTTGCCAGGGTTGGAGAATTTGGCGGGGATTGGCATGGTATGCGGGGGGTGAGCTGTCTCGAGGGGTCTGGGCATAGGATAGGGTCTAGGGTTGCCCACAGGTGAGATTGTTTAACATTCTGCAAGAAGTTTAAGGTACAAAATCAATAAAAGCTTCTCACATGGATTATAAACTTATTTTTAGCATTATATTGATTTAAATCTTAACTTAATCAATTCATCATAAATCATTCAATCAATGACAATCTGATTTAAATTAATAAAATTCTCTCTGTAAACACAACTGATCATTGAACTAAATTATTTATCCTAATCTATCAAAATTCATACACTTGAGTTTCATCAACATCTAGATAAAAAAAACAAGGAGATCTAACCTTTAAAATACAGTAATAAAGAATTAAACATATCATTAACCTATCCTTAAAGGAGATAATTATCTTACCCATTCCATTGATTCACCCCAGAGAAATATACAAACTCCTTGATTATTTTTTTACCCTGGGTCACCTCAAAATCATCATCAAGTGATCATTGATTTTTTTTTGATAATCAAGTTTGTTGTGTATCTCCCCCAGGTAATTAAATAAATCAGGATCCCCTCAATCTGGCCAGTGTTTTTTTTTTTTGTTTTTAATTCCATGTTTGAAAGTGTCATAATCAACAACAACAAAAAATCAATCCAAATTTCAGGAAACTCCAACCAAACTGTGATTCTTTCATGATGTATATTTGCTTTCTATAAAACATTGAAAAATGTAGCTTAAATTATTCACCCATTTAATTTCATTTGACTTAAATAAATGCATACTTCAAATATAGTGGATGACTTATATTGAACCTGCAGAGCCAGATCTTAGCCTCACAATTCACCCCAAAGAAATTGGGTTATATGACTGCAAATCAATATCTGAAGGTGCTCCAGACTCGATGGGAATTCCTCCATTATTTCTATAAAAATAAAAAAACAAGTGCTGTTCTTTGCAATAGGATTGCCTGAAAAAATGTCAACAGTGATTATTTATGAGTCTTCTTAATGACTATGAGTCATGATACGTTCAGACTTGTTTCATGAAGTTTCAAAAACGACTGAGAGATTAAATTTCAGAATTCAAGTTTCTAGGAATGATGGTTTGAAGATTAAGGTTGGAGATTGCTGGCCAATTGGGTCCATTTGAACATCTCCCAGCTGGACACAGGATATCATTTGTGATGTGCAACAAAATCTATAGCTCAGTTACTGCACATATCTCGTATCTGAATATCAAAGAAAAATAAAACTTTGTTTGACTTTGTTGAAGATCGAAATAGCTGTGGCACGGCTCGAATCCGATCAGGCCATGGGCGGGTTTGCGCAGACGGATTGTGTGGACTACGTAGACACCGGCAGATCGGATAGGGACCGGACCCTAAGCAGGCGATACGTTTGCTCACAGGCGGGGGTAGATACACGTGCCACCGCCATTATCATACATACGTTTGCCATCATGGCGACTTTCAAGAGTACTCTCTCCCAAGTATCTACTCAAGTATTCCGAACATTATCAAAAACGGCTCGTTTCCCAAGTTTCCCCCTCACATCACAAACCGGGCGAGGCTTTGCAACTCAAGCTTACAACGAGTCAATCGATTTGGCTGGATTGAATGAGCAGCAACTGGAGGTCAGTCAATCTGACTGATTAATTTTTCATTCCTTGGATATTGGCCGATATGATGAGAAAAACTTACTTTTTGTTTTGGTTTAGTAGCTTCAGGATGCTGTTCGTAGCTTCACCCGCCGGGAAATAGCACCTATCGCACAGAAGGTTGATCAAGAGAATGAGTTTCCCAGTGTATGTCTTTAGTCGCACATTTTATCTGTCGAAATATACAAGACAAGAGCTATGATCTTCCCTTGTCAAAATAAATTCCACTTATGAACGCCTATTCTTGCGGAACCTCACAGCACCTCTGGACCAAACTCGGTGAAATGGGGATAGTTAAGCCCGCCGCAATACGATCGCACTTCTGAATCATGTTGTCTCATCGCACTGAATTAATATGCCCCTTTACCATTCGGAAAAAAGCTAGGAATTACTGTGCCCGAGAAGTATGGAGGCTTAGATCGATCTTACCTTGAACATACTCTGGTGATGGAAGAGATATCTCGTGGCTCAGGATCGATAGGCTTGTCCTATGGAGCTCAGTAAGGAAGAATGTTACGTCGCAACCAAGCGAACTACTTGCCTAACTCATTCAATCCATTTCACGTCAGCTCGAATCTATGCATTAATCAAATCAACCGTCATGGTACCGAGGCTCAAAAGAGCAAATATCTTCCTGATCTGATCAGTGGTAAGAAGGTTGGATCCTTGGCTATGAGTGAGGCTGGCTCGGGATCGGACGTTGTTTCTATGAGGTTGACCGCAGTCAAGAAAGAGGGGAGATATGTGCTCAATGGGACCAAGTTTTGGTGCGATTAATTTTTCCAAACAAAAACTAATAATTTGGAGATTGATGCTGACCATCCAAGGAGTTGCAACCAGGATCACCAACGGACCCGATGCATCTACCCTTGTAGTCTATGCTAAAACTTCGCCTGAAAAAGCACATCGTGGGATAACCGCATTCTTAATCGAATCCAGTTTTCCTGGGTTTTCTACTCACCAGAAACTGGATAAACTAGGAATGAGAGGATCGAATACATGCGAATTAGTCTTTGAGAACTGTGAAGTTCCCGAAGAAAATGTTCTTGGAGAAGTCGACAAGGGTGTCGAGGTTTTGATGAGTGGGCTTGACTTGGAACGACTTGTGCTTAGCGGTGGGCCCTTGGGTTTGATGCAGGCAGCATTTGATGTTAAGTAGCTGATTAAAATGAATGATATCAAGTTAGTAGTCAAACTCTTCAATTTACCACGCATATGATTCTCCAAATAGATCGCCCTACCTTATGTTCATGAAAGAAAGCAGTTTGGAAAGCCTGTTGGGACCTTTCAATTGTTGCAAGGAAAAATTGCTGGTACGCATCCTTTTTTGATTAATCTGACACTCAGTACTGACTCGGCAGCTTTCATCAGATATGTACACCAAGTTGAATGCTTCAAGATCGTATGTTTATGCCGTTGGTAGGGCCTGTGATCTCGGTAAAGTCAGCCGACGAGATTGTGCAGGTGCTATCTTGTATTCTTCAGATCGCGCTTTGGAAGTCGCCACTGGTAATTATCTCTGCTGTATCAGTCATGCAGTTTGTACCATCCGTTCTAAAATCATGTTTCTTTTCCGCTCGCAAACATCACGTTCGTCGGTCTTCTAATTGATTGTCAGATGCAATGCAAATGCTAGGCGGAAATGGGTACATCAACGATTACCCCACTGGTCGAATTTTTCGCGACGCGCAATTGTACCGAGTTGGTGCTGGAACGCAGGAAATTGTAATAAACACCGCCTCTGCTTTTTTCATAATGAAGTGATCTGACTAATGATGTGCTTGGGTTTCTTCGGTAGCGTCGGATGCTGATTGGCCGCTCTTTCAATGAAGAATACACAGAAGATATCTAGCACATTTTCAACCCAGTCTTACTGACGCTTGCGCCACCCTAGATGTTGTCACATCTGATCATGTGGATCTCATTTCTCTCTTGTCATCATCTACCCACCGCAAGCCTCCAATTGGCAATCTTGATTTGTATGACCTCATCTTGAAGCAACTTTGTAATTGTATAGCCAGTATCCTTGCATTTTGTATAAACACTTACAATTGTTAAGCAATTTTTCCCTTTTTTGCAAAAAATGTTCTTGACCTTTGAATCTGTTGGCAGTGTTAGCTACATAGTTGTACATCATCTTTACACAAAGCAAACCTGGAAGTGCTTGCTGGAGGAAACAGATGGACAACCTCAAAGAGATAGTTGTGTAAACTGTGCAAAAATAATAATTTGAATAAATAAATAATATAAAATTAATAGTTGTTTTGGAAAATCTTGGACTCAAAAAAATCCAAAATACTTTGATTATGCATTTAATATGCAAATCTGCCTTGGGTTTTGTCCGGGTGGTGAGTTTCTGCCCCTGACTTTCCCACAATATGGTCTCCGGTGGCAGTCACCAACCTCAAAGGATCAGTCATTCTAGATTTGAACAAAGGTGTGTCCAATTAGTTTCTGTTCATCCCTTCCCCCTCATTATTTCTCATCCACTGACTTAAAAGCTGCCTTCCTGAATAATGCTGAGGGGAATGAGAGCATCACTAAGAATAAAATAAAGGTTTGGCTAATTTCTATTTATTCTTAGAAGAATCATACTGATGAACTTGCTTTCTACACACACCAGGTGAGAGGAATGGATAAGGAAGGTGATGTATAAAAGGTATATGTAATGATTTAGTTTATATATTTTATGGTATGAGGAAAGGTTTATAACTCTTGAGTCAAGGTGGAACAAACAAGAGAGAGGGGTGATCTTATGAGAAATGGTTTATAACTCTTGGGACCAAGCAAGAAAGAGGGAGTAATCTTCTTATCTTTGATATTAGCTGAGTAACTGAGCTGTACTGATATTGATATTTATATTTATAGGTTTGATGGTGACTCTACTATATAGGTATACTAGACCATCAGGAAAAAAACAATGATCACTTGATGGCAAGTGAAATTTGGACAGCTTTACTCATCTATCCACTGCTACTCCTTGAATTGATTTAAAACACAGTTGGGTACTCATTTTTCTACCTTGCACAACCAGAGGCTGTGCCTGCTCAGAACAACTCTTCCTGCCTTCTGTGCACATATAAGTGTTGGGTAGCTGCTCAGTGCTGCTCAGCTTTGATTAAAATAGGTAAATAGCTCAGTGGAAACTTCATTCCCACCAATATGAGTAGAATCAGTAGAAAATGTATATAGGTATATAGGTATGGGGAATTCCCCATAACTATATACATAGGATGGGAATGAGTTTGGCACATCCTAATGATTACACCCCCCCCCACCTCTATCTCAACCAGTGGCATCTTCTTTGGTCAAGAGATGTGTATCTCTTGACCAGAGGGGTTCCTCTGGTCAAAAACAGCTCTCAACCGGAGGGGATGCCTCTGGTTGAGAGATAGGTGGGGGGGTATGTCTGGGATGACATCACCAAATCCCAGTTGGGATTTAGTGATGTAATCACCAGGGTGTGCCAACTGCACACCCATCCTATGTATATAGAGAGGGGGCATGCCCCTGCCTGTATACATGGAAAAGGTGTGCAAACCACACACCTTTTCATTGGAAGGGGCATGCAGCTGAATGCCAATTAATGGGTGGGTGTTTCACACCTGTAGATGGGTGTGTGAACTTCATGCCCATCTACAGGCATTCTGACTCCCAAAAAAGGGTGGGCAGCCCACACACCCTTTTTGAAAAGGGCATGCAGTTTGCACACCCTTTTTTCAATGGGAATTCCCCTGGTTTGGCTTGTCATACTGTGCTCATCATTATTTTCCCTCTTGAAGGGTTTTATCACATATATATACTCCACTCTGATTGTTGTATCACCACATGGAATTTCTATCCCATACACCCTGCATGACCTTTTACCCCCAATATTAGATTTAGATTCTTCAAAAGAACAATTTAAAAGAAAATTTTAGATGTTAGTTCCATTCAAACTCTTATGCAAACCTTTTCTTAGCCACTCCTCCTCACCTCCTGTACCTTAGAGGTACAAGTAGTCAGCTCATAGTACTAGTCAGCCTAAGATTAAACTATCAAGCCACTCCTCTCTTATTTCTTCTTAGTGTTACACTCATCCCCAGAGATATCAGTCAGTAAGGAAGCTCTTATATCAGAACCTTTTTCATAACCTACATTAGTACTAAAAAAATCTGAATCTGTGATTTATTGCAGAAAAGAAGCCAACACACTAAGAAGAAAACATTAGAAATGAAAATGAGGAAGAATATAGGAAATCATAAGAAGATAAGAGAAGAGCTAAACCAACATTATGACAAACAGGGACATGTGTTGAGAGACGACAAAAGAGGATAATAAGGAAGGAAGAAATGGGACAGGCTGAACAAGACATGTTAGTTGAATTGAATTCAGCCTGCTGAGTAGTTGTGTATAATCTTACCAGGCAAGGAAGGACGCTTTGAGTATTGAGGAGTAGAGATGAAGATAAGAAAAGATAAGAAGGAAGAAGGGAAATAAGGAAGAAGAAGGAGTGAAGAGTCAAGGAGTTGATTGAATTGATTTTGATGTGAGTCGAGGAGGGGTGAAGTTGAAGTTGATTGAGTGTTGGTTTGGAGAATTCTTGTTTGAGTGTTGAAGCAGAAAGAGAGTGGAAGAAAGGAAGAGGGAGATGTCACAGTTGTGACATGAATGTGAATTTTACAAGTACTAGCATAGTTATACATACCCCTTCCAAGCTCTATTCTGCCCCAAGAGTAGTTCCACACTGCCTCCATCTCATATGATTCAAGAGGTTTCAGAAAATATCAATTTAGAGTAATAAGAAGCAATAATGAGGTCTTTATTGCAGGGAATCCATCTAGAACTCTTTGGGCAGGCTCAGGCGCTGGAGTTGTGGCTTTAGGAGAAAAACAGCTGAGCAGAGGGCTGTGTTTGTTGTTACTTTTTGCGGCTGGTGCCCAAATGCCAATATTGGGAAATTGTTCTTTATAGCAGGTTGGGTGTGGAAAGTATCTTATCATTATTTGGTCCATCTGGATCATTGGGGGCCTGAGCTGTGCCATCTTGATAATGGATAATCTTGATGTTGGAATAAACTGACTTGTGACTCCTTTTGGAAGTGGATTTCTTGCTTGGAAAGATTGATATTTTGGATGGTGCATATTTATTTAAAGCTGATGGGTGGTATTCAAGTAAATTGTTGTGTCAAGTTGGGTTGTTGATGGAAAAGCTGGTAACTTGATCCCAATATACAACATTCATATTTGAGTTCTCATGAGTAGGACAGCTAGACTCTGAGTGCTCTGAGTCCGCTTGGATCAAATGGTTTGAGTTAGATTTGGTTGCATGTATTTTTGGAGTAGAGCTCTTACCCGGCAACGTTGGAACTAGCCTTTGTAATCTTGATTGATTATTTGGATACTTTGGTCCCTGTGGTGGATGAGTCAGATCAACCCCAATTTTACCAGCTAGAATTGCCCAGGACCACTCCCACAACTACTTGTGAGTGATCTTCATCCCCATGGTAGGATTTATAAGACCTGGATATTCAGATTGACCACCACAAGAGTTTTTTTGAATACTATTGCACAGGTTGACCACAATCAAGCTTCATCATGCTTTTGAGCCATCAAATCAATCACACTAACAAACAAATGCCAATATCATCAATCCATTTTTGTTGTTTTCGTTTCAGGATCAAAGCTGTTAGAGTTAAGAGTAGTGGTAACCCATTATTTATCCTTGCTATCATCCCTTACTCTTTGTTCTTTATTGTACTTGTCTCTTTCACTGAACTTCTTTATCACAGTCTCTTCTCTTGTTTTTTTCCCTCTATACATGAGTCTTTACTCTTGTGTTCCTCTTCAGTTTTCCATCCAGGACATTTAGGTATTCATGCAGTGTTATTCATTGGTTGTTTGAATCTGTATCTTTAACTTTTTTCTGATGAAATATCACTTTAGTTTTGCCTCTAAACTTCTTAATCTCTGCTAGCAGTTGTATTTTCACAGGATTTTGCATGTTGAAGCTACAGACAGATTTTAGAAAGCAGCAATTTTAACTGGTGAAATTAAAAGTTAACAGGAAACAAAATCCACTATTTGTGCATCATGCAGCAGGAAAAAATTCAGCCAACAGCTAAATTTGAGCCAGAAACAATTCAGCTAACAGCTAAATTTTAGTGTAGCTTAGCATATATCTGATGCTTCTCAGCTAATGGGAACTTTGAAATGTGTTAGCAACAAAAAAAAATAAGCTACTTTTTAGCATATTGGTTATTTTCCAAAGCTAACACTACAAAAAAATGGACTGAGAAATTTCTTGCTATGCTGAATGTTAGTTTAGTGGAGTGTAGCTTCAGCTAAAAATAAAAATTTCTGGCAAAACAAACTGCTATGCTAACAGTTAGTGGTCAAATAGTGGGGCGTTGATAAATGCATGCCAACCCAATTTGGTGTGTTTTAGGGCGCACACCAACCCAATTTGGTTTGTTTTAGGGCGCAAACCAATTTAAATTGGTGTGTTTGGCCCACCCATGGCCAATCCTTGGTGTGCCGGCCAAACACGCTGTTGAACTCCTACTGTGCCAGGAAGTAGGCAGAGAGTCAAGGGGATATTGCTGGGTGAGCTTCCCTTGTGGGTGGTCCGGTTGATGAGATGAGGATTCAAAAATATTAGCGTTGGGGGGGATTTTTAAGAGACAACAGAAGTGAATTTCTGTTGGCGGTGTTGGTGTTAGTTGATGATGATAATACACAAAAAAAGGTCAGAGGAGGGTACAGGCTACTTGGCCAGGGATCAGAAGGGGGTGCTGGGGATACTGCTGGGTGGATCAGAGAAATTCCCATGCCTTCCCATCCTCCAAGCTCAGACTAAACTTGAAGTCTGGGGAAGTGACATGGCACAGGACATTTCATCACATCCCTAACTACAAACAAAATATAGAAATAACAAGGGAAAAAATGAAAAGAGAAAAGAGGAAAGAAAACACAACAAAACAAAACCACAAAACCCACATGTGTAAATGTGTTGGGACCATGAAAGCTAAGAAAAGATAAAAAGAAAAAGAACAAACATGAGATAAAAAATAAATAAATAAACCAACGAACCTGCCAAAAAAAACAAATATATGAGTACATCAATGATAAAATGAAAAAAATAGAGATTAAGAAAGAATGTTGATGAACTTGATATTTATCTGTATGCCTTCAGTCTTGATGTGAAATTGAGGGAGTCTTGAGTCTTGCAGAGAAATCAAAATGAATCTTGATGAGCCTTGAAAACTTAATGAATCTTGAAACAGCCTGTACCATAAAATTCACCACAACACCAATTTGAATTGGTGTGCGGCCAAAACACACCAATTTGTATTGGTGTGTTTGCCAAACATTCCAGCACAGGGCCACATTCCCACCCCCAAAATGTGCATGGGAGTGGGCCTCATTGGCCAGGAGGAATTCCTCCCGGCCAATGAGTTTGTATACCTCATTGACCCTTGCGGTTGATGGAGTGTACAACCTCATCAACCAGGGGGGTACATCCCCATCAACCGGGAGGAATTCCTCCAGGAAAATGAGGCTGACATCATTGACCTCCAAGTTGGAGGTCTCTCACGTAATTGACTGGTGTGCAATTGCACACGCCAGTTGATACACAAAGTATGTGTATCTACTGGTGTGTCCACCGGCACACCAATCAACCCGCCAACTCCCACACATGCATTTACATGTGGGAGGTTGGCAGGCACACAAATTGGGATTGTTTTGCATGCCAAACACGCCAAACACCATTGGCATGCACCCTAAAACACACAAAATTGGGTTGGGGTGCATATATCAACACCCCAAATAAGGTAGTGGCCCATTTTTGATTGTGTGGAAACCTTTCTTTTGTGAACAGTAAAACTCCTTGACAAGAAGACCGGGAGTTGATATACGCATGGCCATGCCAGGGGTACACCCTGTTTTGGGTGTCAGAACACCCTTTTCTGGGTTTCAGCACGCCTCACTGCCAGCATAATTGCATAGGTTGAGTTCATCCCAGTTAAACTAGGATGTGACCAACCAATTTAAAGTGGGTTGACCTCAACCAATGAAATATAAAAACAAGGGGGGTCCCTTAGATTTATATTTCATCAGTTTATGTCAACAAATTTTAAATTGGTTGACTTCATCCCAGTTTAACTGGGATGACGTCATCCTAGGTAATTATGCTGGCAGTGCCTCCAGATGGATGTGAAGTTAACACAACCATCTACAGGCGTGCAACACTTGCCCAATGATTGGTGTGCAGCCGCACACCCCTGCCAAGGAAACGGTGTGTGGTTTGCATTCCTTGTCCATGTATATAGGTATGGGACACCTCCACCTATATACATAGGATTGGTGTGCCTTCAGCACACCCTGGTGATGAAATCACTGAATCCCAACTGGGATCCAGTGCTGTCATCCCAGAAGCCCCCCCCCATGTATCTCTCAACCAGAGGAACACCTCCAGTTGAGAGATGTGTATCTTGTGACCAGAGGGGTTCCTCTGGTTGAGGGATAGGTGGGGATCTCTCAACCAGAGGAGCCCCTCCAGTCATGAGTGTATCTGTCAACCAGAGGAGCCCCTCCAGTTGAGAGATGTGTATCTTTTGACTGGAGGGGTCCATGTTGAAAAAGGGTAAGCTGTACTCATAAATTTACAGACTCACCAGGTTTATGATTGAAAAAATATGCAAAGAAAGATTTTCCTAATTTTTTGATTTTCTCTTCTGTAATACTCGGGAGTTTTCCTGGGGGGAATTGGTTTAGACGCTAGGTGTTAAGAGTGTGTTTTTACATAAGGAAAAAGTGTGAAATGGCCGGATAAGAGTTTATCAAGGCAGCTGACTAAGGCCTGCCTCCAGTCAAAATGATTGTTTGTTACCATGCAAAGAAGATAAGATATAAATAAAAAAAAAAGTGCACTATGAAATTGATACATTGAACAGATAAAATTAACTGGATTGTGTTACCCTTGATTGGAGAGGGAACAAGGAAAAACCAGGCCTTTTTCCTATTAGAATGGGAAATGATTAAGAGGTGGAAAAAGGGGTCTAGCTTGAGATTTTACTGGGTCTAATGTAACTAGAGCTATTTAGTCAACTACTTGTATTCTCTACGCTCTCTTTCTTTTTCTTTTCATCCTCTTTTCTTCCCTTACTCTGTCACCACAGGTTTGCTCCATCTCCTCACGTCTCCATCCTCCATCCCTGGACCCTACTAACTTAGTGTCCCTATCAGTCCAATTATCTCTTTAACATGTCCCTCTCCAGGATGTAATGCCCATAAATCATGGAATCCCTATGTACATAGAAAAGGTGTGTGGCTTGCACACCTTTCCTATGCATATAGGTATGAGGCACACCCCTGCCTATATACATAGGATGGGCATGCAGTTGACACACCCCTGCCTATATAAATAGGATGGGTGTGCAGACGGCAAACCCCAGTGATGAAATCCCCCCCCACCAACCGGAGGAGCCCCTCCTGTCAAGAGATGCACATCTCTCAAATGGAGGAACCCCTCCTGTAAAGAGATGCACATCTCTCAACCAGAGGAGCCCCTCCAGATAACTTGAGAGATGTGAATCTCTTTACTGGAGGGGGTCCTCTTGTTGAGAGATGTGAATCTCTTGACTGGAGGGGGTCCTCTGGTTGAGAGATAGGTGGGGATATCTCAACCAGAGGAGCCCCTCCAGTTGAGAGATGAACATCTGTAAACAGGAGAAGCCCCTCCAGTTGAGAGATTTGTATATCTTGAACGGAGGGGTTCCTGTTGTTGAGAGATAGGTGGGGATCTCTCAACCCAATGAGCCCCTGCAGTCATGAGTTTATCTCTGAACCAGAGGAACCCCTTCAGTTGATAGATGTGTATCTATTGACCGGAGGGTTTCCTCCGGTTGAGAGATAGGTGGGGATCTCTCAACCAGAGGAGCCCCTCCAGGCATGAGTGTATCTCTCAACGGGAGGAGCCCCTCCAGATAACTTGAAAGATGTTCATCTCTTGACCGGAGGGGTTCCTCCGGTTGGTGGGGGGATTTCATCACTGAGGTTTGCGGGCTGCACACCCATCCTATTTATATAGGCAGGGGTGTGCCGACTCCACACCCATCCTATGTATATAGGCAGGGGCATTCCTCATATCTATATACATAGGACAGGTGTGCAAGCTGCACACCTTTTCTATGTATATAGGGATGCCATGATGTATGGGAATGACATCCTGGCAAGGGATAAAGTCCTGGTTGTTTCCTTGTTCCCTCTCCATTCAAGGTTGACCCAACTTGGTCATTTATTATTAAAAATCTGTTCAATTTATCAATTTTATATAACAATTTATTTATTTATCTTATCTTCTTTCCATGGCAACCATCATTCCTTTTTGACTGGAGGCAGACCTTAGTTAGCTGCCTTGATAAACTCTTTTCCAGTCAGTTGACACATTTTTTATTTATTTACAAACACACTCCACCAGGAGCAAACAATGATCACTTGTCTACAAGTGACATAGCAAAGTATAAAGGGGCCTTTGTACTTTCTGATGTCACTTGAAGAAAAGTGATCATTTTTTCTTCCTGGTGCTTTTAACACCTAAATTCTACAAAAATACCTTCCAGAAACACTCCCCAGTGTTATGGACAAGCAAATTACACAATTAGTCCTATTTTTCTATGAATATTTTTTCAACCATAAACTTGGTGAGTCTGTATATTTATGAATGTATCTTACCCTTTTTTCATATTTCTTATTCTTCTCCCCTCTTATATTTTCCATGCTTCTCATCCTGATGTTGGTGATTCTCATCCTGGTGGTGTTGTTTTATCATGTATATCATGTATCTTGGGGTAAGTTTTTATATTTTTATATTTCATCTTTTGAATAATCAATTGTGTAATTAATGCATATCTTCTTCAAATAGATATTCAAATAGAGATTCACAAGATCAGGCAGCTCTGTTTAATGCTGGGACAAGATTATGTAACAATATGTTCATCTATCTACATACCTAACTTAGTGAGAAATAGTTTGGTGGAAGCCTATTAGTCATTTATTTAGAATAAATGTCTCTCTGCAACCAATCTCCATTCTTTCCTCATCAAGAATTGAGATTCAAAATTTTTGTGCAGAGAGCTTACTATATTTGGCTGTTATCATACAGGTTAGTAGTTACCTATTAGCAATATATCAAGACTGGAGAATCAACATTCATGTGTGGAGAGCTTAATATATTGGGCTGTTATCATACAGTTCCCTGAGTCCTTTCTATAAGCTGATCCTTGCCAGAAAAGGAGGTCAAAGCAATACTTAATTTCTTTTTTCCTTTTTTCTCTTTTTTTGACCATGTTATATTTTTTCACTTCTAATCATTTACAGCTGATCCAATAAAGCTTGCGGTTTTTGTGGGGGTTTTTTTTTTGCTGTTTTTCTTTTTTCCCCAATTTCTTCCTTTTCCCAGGTCCCAAATCCGCTGCTGCTAGATGTGGAAGTGCATTCCTCCCCCGGCTGCTGATATTGCCAATATCCACAACCAACCACATCACCCACCATCTCAATCCAATCCAAGGCACAGGAATTTTGAGGTGGAAGGACCATTTTCCTCAGAACACCTTGGAACAAGTGGAAGAAAAGGAAATTTACTCACTATGCTTTAAATGTTTTAGTTTATAATAAATAGTTAATCATTGCCTTTTTCATAGTTCCAATGGTTTTTCAGAAGTACTTGGCTGATCTGAAATGCTCAGCTGTCTGGTATGCAATTGAAGATACAAAAATAGACAATATAAACAGACTATTAGGATCTAAGATCAGCCCGGACTTCCCGCAACAATGGAATTCTCTCTACAAAAGAAACCAGGAAGTTGTATGTGATCCATCAACTTACACTAGCAAGGCCATTGGTTTTGAGTGTGGAGAATACCCAGTTCATAAGTGATTTGATCACAGACAAGCTGTGAGCCTGTGTCTCTTGAGTGACAACAGAACACAAGAATTTGGGGGGAATAAGTATAAATTACTTAGTAGGAAAAATAAACACTAGTTATAAAATAATAAAGAAAAGATCTTAATTGATCTGAGGAGATGCCAACTGAGAGTCAGCCTCTTCTTGCACAAATGAAACTTGGAGAAGGAGCCTGGTCAAAGGAAACTGAAGCCAGCCAATCTTTTTCTGGTCAAAAGAAACTGACACAAGGATCCTTAGATGGAAACCTGGTTGATTTTCCCTGATAAAATCAACAAAAATGCAAGGGGATATGATGAAGGAGTGATCAAGTAATCTAGTGCTGGTTAAGGCTTTATCAAGCAGGATTTAATCCTATGGAGTTATTCCAATAATGGTTTGCCAGTGATTTAGTAGGAAAAGGAAAGGGGGGAGGATAAGACAGAACAGACAGACTAGAGATAAAGGATTGGGGAAAGAGATGAAGAGGTAGCAGAAGAAGGGACTCACTGGTTGATTAAATGAAAGTTGAACTGGGAAGTAATCAGAGAAGTGAGGGCCTTACTTAATATTCCAAAGCCTTGGTGAGGAAGCTGCTTGAGGTCAACTGGTTGAAGTCCGTTTCTGAAGTGTGTGGTTGTTGTGTGGTATTCTGGAGTCTGTGTATCTTCTGGGGTGTAGAGGATACTCAGACTCGAAAATTTTCATAGTTTGCTGACATAATCAGTGCTAGCTTGTGGTCAGCTTGCATCTGAAACACTGCGTAACAGTTTTTAGAATAAATTCACCAGTAATTCATTAACTATATGAAGGAGTAAGATATAGAGAGAATTTTCAGTTTTAACTAGGGCTAAAATATGATGAGGAAACAGAATCTGAAGTCAAAACAAGTTTAAGTTCAAAACTGTAAAAGATATGATTAAGTTTGGTCTTAAAATGTGCGTAAGGAAGACTTGTAGGCTAATTGTATTAGCTCTAAGGCTGACACAAGCCAACAATTTATCTAGACGAGATCCAGAAATGATTGTTTGATCAACATGGGATTCATGTCTCCAAGCAAACCATATCCAACACACTACACAACCACTTAAACATGTCAAGAAAATCCCTCAGGATTTTCAATCCTTTGCAAGACACTGACAAACGGGAAATCTATCTGGCTTGAATGTCTTGCATACCAGCATCATGCCTTGTATTTACTGGTGAGCACCACTTGCTTATGATTTGTCACCCTTGTTGATTGATAACTACATCCAGTTATAGATGAATCAGTGATATGTCTTGAATCTGTAAAAAAACGAGAGGATGGCCATTGGTCAGCAAACACCCTGTGTTCCATGCAAAAAAAAAGTACACACCAATGAAATATCATCCCAGAAATCTTGCTATCTGGTGTAGTGGCCCACATGGTCCAGGAGGAATTGGTCAACCACTTTTTGTTTGAGTATTTCCTGGACAATGTATTGGGACATATTTTGTTTTAATAAATTTCTGTTTTATTATAGTGATGGTATAAACATCTTTCATTAGATACCATCAATAAACCTGTTTCCACTTCCTTGAAGTGTCCTTGTATTGGGAAACACACAGATTCACCACAACAGGCGGGTAGCAAGCATTGTGAAGTATTGAGGATGCTTGATGCAGTATCTGCCGGTGTACTCTCCAGATCTCAACCCTATCAAAAATGGGTTAGAAGTTTATAAGGCCCATTTGAAATAATGGGAAGACCTCCTCAATGGTGGTGAAGATGATTATGAGGTTATTGAAACTTTCATCCCTCTTTGTTTCACTTCAGACTTGACCAGGAGCCTCTTCTTTGGCTCAGGCTATGTATTATGAATTTTTTTATCTCTTTTTTGAAATGTTTATTTTCTTCATTTTTTATTGAATTTCAATCCTTTTTTATTGAAATGTTTCTTTTTCTTACTTTTTCATTGTAAATTTTATGGATATTGAAATTGTTTTACTCTTTTTTTTGTTATTGAGAATTTAAGATTGATTAATTTGTTATCCCCTTTAATCTGTTTCTCATTCCTCTGTTTGTCTGTCACCCTGTTTTGTAGTTTTGATTGAGAACTTGATAGCCCTTTTCTTAAGTTCTGAAAAGATTATTAAGCCTTTTTATAATCCACAAAGCCTTGTTTGGTTTTCCATGAGACAAATTTTTCATTTTATTTTTGTTTTAATGGCTCAATTCATGTTTTGAGATCACGCAAGAAGAGTTTTCAATATCAAAGTTATGAGACATGAATTTATAATTGAGACATAAAATGACAATTGACACTTAGATTCATTAGAATGATAAGGAAGCCAAAAAAAAAAACACATTTTGTTTGAGGAGGCCAAAACTGTTAAAGCTAAACTATCATCTTGCTTGAGGAAGAAAAAAAAATGTTAAACAACACAGGATGAGAGTAGAGAACAAATCACATAGCTACCAATTTTTCTCAGGAAAAATAAATACCAAGAACCAGTGAGAGTGGAGAAGCTGGTGCAGTTATCAGTTGTGTTTTGAAAAGCGGGTGAGACAGCATTTGAATTGCTTCAAGCTAATAACCAGAGTTCTTGCAGGAAAAGGTTTGAGCCTGGCTTTCTCAAGACCTGCAACAGTGACCTGGCTGAAGGAGTTATAATGGGTGATACCAAGTTCTCTGAGGGCAGCCTTGAATTCATTGCAATTGGGGTACACATGACAAATTGCAAATAGTCGTCCAGGTCCACACTGTTGTCAGAAGTTGTTGGTGATGATGGGACCTCAGCAGTCAGAATAGTTTTGTGATTTGAAGACACTGACGGAAACATTAATATTGACAAGGATGTCATTTGAGGCCCATCAGTGCTAGTTCCACGAGTGTGTGACATTGAAGGACTGGGGGAATACAAATGGTAGGGAAATGGATGAACACCGGCAACTGGGATTCCACCATAGTTCATGGGAGGCATACATGGCATGCCACCCATGAACCATGGATATGGAATCCCCATAGGATGGTCAAACATACCTGTGGCAGTATTCAGAGGAGTTGCTGGTGCATTCTTATCCGGGTGTTGATAAACACACGCCAACGCCAACCCGCACGCCAATTTTTTTTGGCGCGTGGGGCCTACACACCATTTTTTTTGGCGTGTAGGGTCTACACGCCAAAAAAAAATGGCCTGTGGGAGCGCACACCAATTTTTGGCGTGGGGGTCTCACACACCCTTTTTTTTTGGCGTGTAGGCCCCGCACACCAAAAAAAATTGGCCAGTGGGTCTCACACGCCAATTGTTTGGCGTGTGGGATTTGCTCACGTCATCGAACCGTTGGACCGGTTCAATGACGTGAGCACGTCCCGCCAGGAGGAAGTCCTCCCGGCCGGCGAGGTTATACAACCTTGTTGGCCAGGAGGAGTTAAAATTGGCGTGTAGACCCTACACGCCAAAAAAAATGGTGTGTAGGCCCCGCATGCCAAAAAAAAATGGTGTGCGGGTTGACGTTGGCGTGCGTTTATCAACACCCTCTTATCCTTGCGTGATCTAAGTGAGATTGGACTCAGTTGTGGAGATTGGCCCTGTTGCGGTGATTGGCTTGGATGATTGGGTGATCTTGCTTGTTCATATTGTTGGGATTGAAGATTGGCTTTGGTGATGAAAGCAAATGGGGGAGATGAGGTTGGATTATAAAGGGTTACACCTTTATTTTTTGCCTGGTGGAAGCAGCCAATTAAGTTAATTTTACTGTGTAGAAGGCAGGCTGTGGAATCCTTACCATTGTTTGAGCCCAGATACCAAGCCTTTTAATGGTAAGCAATATGAAGTGGTTAGGATTGTTTGGGTCAATAAAAACCGGAGTCTTGCTAGTCCCTGTGAGTCGTTTGCAAGGCATGTGGGTCACACAAAGTAATTGGATGTTGTCAATGACTGTTGCTGAGGAAATAGCACCATTGCTAGGCTCATTATCCAAGTTTTCAACTGCACCGCTGTGCTTCTTTTTTTTGATTGTAATGCAAGCTCTTTCTACAAGTTTGAACAAAGATTAGGCTTGTCAGTTTATCAATAGCAAGAAATAAGCAGAAATGATAAACTTACCTGAGCAGCCTGTTTGGTGTCCCTTTGAACCAGTGACAGTCTTCATTTGGTCATTGACTGGCTCCTTGCAGATATCAGGAAATGCTCAAAAAGCTCATCATCATCTAACATACCCTTTTGATTACCAGCAAATATTGCCCCCTGTGGGATCACGGCATTCCAGGCAAATTATCTTACTACTGTTTAGTGAGTGGGGTTTTTATTATAATCAACCAATCTTCCTTTCTCTTCACCCTTTATCCCATTCCTGGTCACTAGAATAATTATACAAGTAACTAGAAGTCCTCTCCTACTCACAGGGAGCAGTTGAAGCAATTAGCGCCAAGCTTTACATAGCCGTGTTCCTTTGTTACACAAAGGTGCTAGCTCTTCCGCTGTAAAAAGCATAGAATTGCTTATTTCCACTGGCTGTATAAGCTATAGTGAGAACTTTAAAACAAACTACATACTGAATATCAGTATTGTATACAAGTTTGAGATTCTACCCCATGTCACATAAGAGACGGGGGCTGACAAGCTGTATTCCAGTTGAACAATAATTTGCCGGGGGTTGATTTGAGTTTAGTAAACTTTTCATCTGGATTGGCCACCAACTTGTGTTTGTTTGACCCTCAAGTAGTTGTGCGTCTTTGAGCAGTGTCTGGAACAACAAACAAATATTCCAAGTTGATTTTGACATCAACATGGTCTTCATCCTTTTCATTGGTGGATGTATTTCTTAATCCGGCTAGTGTTTCCAATCTTGCTGGCGGATTGACTGGGGGGACAATAGATGTAGTCGTGGGGCTGAGTTCATCACAATCCTGGGATAACCACTTGTTGATATTGTTGAGCTGGGGAAGCGCTGGAGTTTGCTCAAGATCCAGGTATGTAATAGTCATCTGGTTAAAAAAATGGTACATGGGGGGACCAAAAAAAAAGTGGCCAAAAAAAAACCCCCCGCCCGCAAAAACCGGAAGCTTTATTGCATCAGCTGTACATATTAGCCCAGTTCACGTATGTAGGTGCTCGTCGTCAGATAAAATATAAACAACGAGCAAGGTTTATGCACGCTTCGATTAACTTCAGTGCGGTTTGACGGCATTTTATCCAAGAACTTGGAGCAACGAGTAATGTCGTTTTTTCCACATCTGCATAAAACGGCCCTACGTGAACTGGGCTATTTATTGTTTCTTGTATAAATTTTATTATTTATTTATTTATTCCGGAGCATTATGAATCCCCGGCAATTACGTTGTTGGGTCAGTCACCCTGGGGTTGCAGTCGCTGACTATCGCTGGTGTTCAACCAACCAACTTGGTGACAAACACCAGGACTGGGAGAGAGCACTTAAGTCTAGAGATCGTCGATATCCGTGGCGTAAGTTCCATGATAAAGGGCTCATCGACAACGGGGAGACTGTGCTGTCCCCACGCTGATACCTGAACGACCACCCTTTCTCCTCAGGATCTCTTCCAACATCGCTTCTTGGACCGGCTCCTTGTCTCATCGTTTCGCCGCTGGTCGGTTGTTTTATATTTTCGAACCGTAGGAGCGACTCCGTCCACCCTTAATTATTGATATCATCCTCTATCCGTGAATTTGTGGAGAAGAGGTGGTTGTTGCCACGGTAACTTGCTGCCTAGAGGGGAACTTTCCTCCTGTCATTCCGCTTGTTTCCTTCTCCTCAGTCCTCCCAAAATCGCTCCCCTCAGCTGACCTTATCCTCGGAGGATTTCTTACAAATACTCTCCTCTGGCGATTCGCTGCCTTCGCCGTGTGTCGTTCAGTCTATCCTCTTTAGCCCTCGAAAGCTGCATTAGATCCAGACTACCAGCGGCGAAAAGCTTCGCGGATCTTCCCACGGTAGACAGGCTCTCATTCATACATCAATACATATTACATGCAATATCTTGATTGCAGTTTATGTTGAAGCAGCACACATCAAAAATTGTTCTTACAATTGCCGCCATCGACGCAACGCCTAGACTTATCCTCATCAGGTAGCCCATACGGCCCAATTTTTTTCTTCTTTTTTATCAGGGAATCCAGCTCATCCGGATCTACGAGTTACCTAGCCCACTCGACATATCCACGCTGAGATCTGACCCACATTCGCCATCTCATCCGACCGACCATCGCATCAGCTCTTTTTTTCCTCGCCCTTCGCTCTTCCTCTCACAATCCAACGCAAGATCTACCAGCCCAGCACAATCTTTTCGGACCTCGCTCTGCGTGCATCCACACACATTCTTTTTTTTAGAGCGCTGAGCCTTATGCAGCTGGATACCATCTTTGAATCAACACTCCCGCCAACATAGCTACCTACTGATTCTTACATACATACCCAATTCGTCACATATGCGCTACTCTCTTGTCGACCAGGCCGATTTTGGAAATCAAGTGAAATTAGCCTTATAAACTCTTCTTCCGGTCAATTTCTTAAGATGGGCGATATCCGAGACTTTTACAAACAAGAAAGGACTTGTTGCCTATCAATCCAACTCTTACAGCAGGAAGGGTAAGTCGTCTTCGATATTTCTCATTTAATTGCCACATCCCAATTGGCCCAAGATCTCGGTGTGACTAATTCATACGCTCCTCTGCATTGTACACCCAGATGATCATACTTTATTTCAACACATTCTGGCCATATTTTGTGCATGCATGTCATTTTTCGGTCCCAAAAGTAAGTCCTTCTGATCCTTCATGAGATACCCTTGATAGATAACCTCCAAGATAGCTTAATTTTCCTTGATTATGAACAGTACTGGCCCTCGTTCACCTGCCATAGTGTCCTATATCTTTGGTGTTTATATCTGGTAGTTGCAGGTCTTCACATCTTTGGTATGTTGACATCACTGACGGAAAGCGATCATAAGTGCTTTTGCTTGGAATCTAATATCCATTTGACACTCAAATCGAATTT
>RDRW01000327.1:0-47002 GCA_007896445.1 Puccinia hordei | reverse complement strand
TTGAAAAAAGAGCCGACACCACTAAAATAAAAAACAGGTTAGATAAAAGAATAGAAACAAAGAATCAGAGAAAATGAAAGAGAATTAAAGAAGTAGAAAACCAACATGTAGATCAATAGAGATATGTAAAAGGGCGGTGATGAGTGGAGTGGGAGAACTGAGAGAAGGACAAGAAAGAGGGACAGGAACTGAAGAAAAGTGATTAGTTGAGTAGACCGTGTTGTAGAGTTTGATAGGGGAATCTCACCAGACAGAAAGAGAGAGAGTTGACAAAGAAGAAGAAAGAATGAGAGATGAGAATGAAGAGAGAATGAGAATTGATTGAGAGTTGAGTGTTTGAGGTGTTGAGGAGTTTGATTGAGGTTGATAGTGGGATTGAGGTTTATTGAGGAGGATTGGATGGAGTGATGAGAAAGAGAGAGAAGAGGAGTCGAGTGAGGAAAGGGAAAGAGAAGTGTCACAGGTGTGACATGTAATGACAGTGATTTTTACACTCCCCGTGACTGGCGAGATTTCACTTGAATTACTTCGAAGTTAGGGTCTACAGTTTTAGTGAGGTTGAGGACAGCAGATCTGGGAGCTGCTTTTGTTAAGGCGTCAGCCAGCATGTCGAAAGTGCGAATTAGGATGATCTTGATGTTCTTGTGTTTGAGTTCCTGTCGAATGCCTTTAGTTTTCAGATCGATGTGTCTTGTCTTAGGATTCGATCCGAATTTTTTTAATTTGTCGTCGAGTCCTTTATTATCAATATAATGAGAGTTTGCAAAGTTCTCTTTGAACTCGTCGTCATTCATCATTAGGCGTTCATTCAGATCGATGTCGTCAATGTAATGTGTAGCCGCATCCACTTGAAGGTTCCAAATATCAGACAAGAGTGCCTTCAACCAAGTCCCTTCGTGGAAAGAATCGACTAGAGGGTTGAGTTCCGCCTCAGTTGAAGAATAAGTCACGTTGTGTTGCCTACTGCTATTCCAGGAAACAAGAGCCCCAAATAAGTAACAAAGGTAGCCGGATTGAGAAGTTCGGAAAATTGGATCGTCTCCCCATGAGGCATCGCTGTAGATCTCGAGAAGTTGATCGGGCTTTCGGATTTCTAGAGTGAGCTTAAGTTCCTTGGTGTGTCGAATGTACTGCCAGACCTTCTTGACTTCATGCCAATGGGTCATGCCAGGTTTGGTGGAGAAGCGAGCCAGACTCGAAACTGCAAAGCTAATGTCAGGTCGAGTGTAACCAGCTATGTAGTTCATGAGACCAATGGCGGATCGATAGTTGATGTTTTCCTTTTTGAAGAGTCGATGATCTTCATCCGAGGCTTCTTTCAGCTTGAGGTTGGGTGTGAGCGGGGTAGTCGACGGTTTACAGTCTGTTAATCCTAATTCTTCAAGGCCGTGGTCGATGTGTTTTGGTTGTGAGAGGAGAATTTTGTTGTCCATTCTTTCGAACCTCATACCCAGAATTGTGTTTGGTTCATGGCACGAAGAATTGGAGAAACGTTCTTCAAACTTGTCCTTGAAATTGTTTCCGGAGCCGACTAGGACAAGGTCGTCGACATGGAAGAACAGGCGAGATACTCCATCTGAACATAGATACAGGCATGGATCGCAATTTGATTCTTTGAAACCGACTGATTCGAGCCAAGCCGCAAGAGTTTCGTACCAATTTTTAGGAGCCTGTTTTAATCCGTATAGCGCTTTTTTTAGTTTGAGGTACGGCGCATCTCTATTGACTCCTTTTGGGGTTTTGATGTAGACGTCTTCAGATAAGGGTGCATGTAGGAAGGCGCCTTGGACATCAAACTGAGTGATTGATAGGTTTTGATGGAGAGCGTAGAGTAGTATCATCCTAAGAGTCGACACTTTACCGGTTGGAGCAAAAGTCTCCCCGTGATCTACACCTTCGATCTGATCGAATCCTTGGACACACAACCTGGCCTTGTGCTTGAGAGGGTCGCCGTGGCAATTGTCCTTGATTTTGAATACCCACGTCGTGTCCAAAGGATTGGGAGGTTCCTTGTAGTGGTTATCCCAGACGTCGTGATTTTCAATTGAGGTAATTTCTTTTTCTATTGCTGTCTTCCAGAACTTTTCGTCTGCGCATCTGATAGCTGATTCGAATGTGTTAGGTTCGTAATAGTGGTGGAAACCGTAACGAATGGGCGGCTTGACCGTTGATCTGTCTCTCAGGGTTCTGGTTGGAACTTCAGGCGGTTGTTCGGGTTCCTTGGGCTTGAGCTGGTCGGAGATGTCGTCATCTGATTCTGAGTCTGACGAGTCATTGATTGATTCTTGAGTTTGATTTTCTTGAAGTTGATTCTCCCCGTGATTCGATGACTCAGAATCTGATTCACATTGTTGATGCGGTTCTTGATTCGAGTTTGACTCTGGCAGTTCAGTGATCTGGTCAGAGTGGAAGTCATCCATGTTGATGCGGACCGCATCGGTATGTGGCATATTGAGGAATTTGACGTGTTTGGATTCAACGATCCCACCCGCTTTGGTGATAACTCTATACGATCGGAGAAGTATGTTGAATCCGACGAGGATGCCTTCTTGCCCTTTTGGTTCGAACTTCTTCCCTTTCGCTCTGTTCATGTTTAAGACAATTGCTGTCATGCCGAGCGGTTTGAGAAGATCTTTAGGAAAGCTTCGTCCATGTACGATTTCCCATGGCGATTTGGACTGACCATTTCGAGGAATCTGATTCAACATCAAACAGCAAGATTTAACCACCTCGTGCCAGTAAGCCTTGTGAATGCCGGATGAACGGAATGTTGCTCGCATAGATTCCACTATCGTGTGATCGGCACGTTCCGCTCTACCGTTATGTTCGGGATGGTAGGGTTCCGATATCAGCCTGTGGATGTGATTCTTATCGAGGAAGCTGACTAACCTATTCCCCGTGAATTCGCCTCCTCCATCGGAGCAAATCAAGTCGGGGAAGTAGCCTCGCCGTTTCCTTTCAGTTTCGAGTAGATTTATCAACACTTCTGTCGTGTCATCTTTCTTCCCGATGGGAAATCCCGCCAAGTAACCAGAAAAGTTATCCACCAGCGTCAGTATGTACTTCGATTTGATTTTTGATTCGGGATTGATTGGACCAATCAGGTCCAAGTGTATTCTTTCAAAGACCTTTGACGCTGGTTGTGACTCCGATTGGAACGATTGCTTGGTGATTTTTGATAGAGTGCATGACTTGCATTCGAACTGATCCTTCTCGGTTTTGGAAATCGAGGCTGGGATAAACTGGTCTATCCTTTTTAGGGATGCGTGACCGAATTTTTCATGAATCGATCTGAGGGAGTCAGCCGGAACTTGTGAGAAGTTGGCAGCGTAATTGACAGTGCCGCCGACTGCGTCCGGGCTGTCTAAGACGAAAAGATTGTTGTCGATCTTGCCTTTGAATCCAAGGATGCCATCTTTTGATACTTGAAAGGCATTTCCTTTGGCATTAATTTCACATCCCTTCTCCAACAGTGCACCCGCGCTGACCAGGTTGATGACTATGTCGGGTACGTACAGGCATTCGGTAATCGAGATTTTTGATTTTCCCCATTGGAGAGTTACCGTGCCCACTCCTTTGATTGGCAGAGTGGCACCTTCTTTGCCAGTACGGATCACATCGCGGTCACCGAGTTCAAGGCTGTCGAAGAATTTCAGATCGTTGAAGATATGAGCAGATGCTCCGCTGTCGAGAACCATCTTCCATTTCGGGTTTTCGACTTCGGTCCAAAGTGTGACGAGAGACAAATAATAGTTGACGCTGGCGTTACTCTTGTTAGCTTGCCACTTCGCCTGAGCTTCCTGCCACCATTCTGGTGCTTTGTCGGGATGCAGGTGCCAACATGAGTCAGCTGAATGATTCCCGTCTTGTTTTGGATTGTGATGACCAGCAGTGCATCGCTTCCCTCCATTCGCTCCAGAGTTTGATTGGGCTCCCTTCTGACTAGACTTTTGATTACGAGTCGATACTAGCGCCGCTTGGGTTGAGGATGACGCTTCTTTGACTTCTGCTCTGTTCTCGTTGTTGAATTGGGTTAGATGGTTGCACACAAACTGTACTGTCAGCGTTTTGTCCGAGTGCATAATCTGTCGTTTCAGGAGCTGTAGACTCTCTGGGAGCTTGAATAGGATTAGGTAGGCTAGAATATCCTGAGGAAGGTCGATTCCTACGTCGACAAGTTTCTTGATCGACACCTTGATGTCCGTGACGAACGCTTCGAGAGCGTCTTCCTTGAATTTGACATATAGGAATTCGTTGAACACGCGTGCTCGATTGGATGACTCGTCAGAGGCAAATCTATCCTTGATCGCCTTCCAGAGGTTTTTCGCCGATCCCCTATTGTCTGCTGTGACGATGTTGTTGTGCGTCACACTGTCCATCTTCGAAATGAAGAGCAGTTTCAGTTCTGCATTGACATCGTCTGCTAGAGGTATATCGTTCGGTGGTTGTGAGTCGAGAGCATTCAGGACCCCCCGTAACTCTAGCAGCGCTGTCATTTTGTCCTTCCATATTGAGTAGTTCTCCTCCGACAGCTGAGGAATTGTTTCTAGCGCCGTCTTCAGCATAGCTTGTCGGAAACCATCGTTGTTCGTTGGTGCCGCCATGTCGTCGTCCACGACGAATCTACTATCGTCCCGCGCCGGCTCTTATCGAATCGTTCGGTCGTAGGCTTTTAACCGTAAAAGAAAATTGATTGAAAATTGATTACTGAAAAAGAGCCGACACACTAAAATAAAAACAGGTTAGATAAAAGAATAGAAACAAAGAATCAGAGAAAATGAAAGAGAATTAAAGAAGTAGAAAACCAACATGTAGATCAATAGAGATATGTAAAAGGGCGGTGATGAGTGGAGAACTGAGAGAAGGACAAGAAAGAGGGACAGGAACTGAAGAAAAGTGATTAGTTGAGTAGACCGTGTTGTAGAGTTTGATAGAGGGGAATCTCACCAGACAGGAAGAAGAGGAGAGTTGACAAAGAAGAAGAAAGAATGAGAGATGAGAATGAAGAGAGAATGAGAATTGATTGAGAGTTGAGTGTTTGAGGTGTTGAGGAGTTTGATTGAGGTTGATAGTGGGATTGAGGTTTATTGAGGAGGATTGGATGGAGTGATGAGAAAGAGAGAGAAGAGGAGTCGAGTGAGGAAAGGGAAAGAGAAGTGTCACAGGTGTGACATGTAATGACAGTGATTTTTACATCTTCTTCTTCCAAGGTTGATTTGGTTTGGATTTTTGTCTGATGGGGTCTGGCTCAATCAGTGGGACCACATGTGTGTTTGCAACAACTCGACGGAAATTCTTCATCAGTGCCGGCAAAGCTGTGGAGGGGTGAGATTCCAAGATCTCCTGCTTTAGCGCCTCAAAATCATCGTCAAAGTTATACGGCTCCTCATCAAGGTTCTGTAATTTAAGCAAGGTCAAACAGGATTAGCCAATGGGTTATGGAGGAGGGGGCAGATTTATACACTGACTGGTCCATCAGGGCTGTAACACAATTGCCACTGGGGATGAAAGTCTGCTGGTTCCACATCACCCTTCTCTTCAAGCAACTTTTCAATCAAGTGTGCACATGGGACCCCCATTCCCGCATTGAAGTTCCCCGTACACTGCCTGACCGGATCATCACGTTTGGCCTTCTTCATTTTCAAGTACTTATTGTACTCTCCGATTGCCAATTTGAGGGCATGGGTTGAGATCTTGGTGTGAAGCGGCTTGAAAACATTTGGGAGTCCGGATAGCCCTTTGATCCTTTCATGGCCAATGGTGACCTGTGCTTTGTCCAGTTGCCGGTCCACAGCTGATGAAATGGTCAGGAAGAGCGTAGCAAAGTCGATCTGGCCAGATGTCACGTATGTTTTGAGCCAGCTATGAGCTGATTCACCTCTAGATGACGTCAGATTCCCCAAGTGCGGGGTTTTCCCAGCCCATGCAGCCATGAATTGTTTGCGACAGGGCAGAACATGGTTCTGAAGGTATTCCAGAACATTTTCTCGTTCCCTGAGGTCCACCTGAAGCTTTCCCCAAGCTGTGTCGAATGAGGGTTTGTCCGGTGCGTATGTCACCTCGTGCCATAGCTTCATGAAATTCGTCCATTCGTCTGCCTCGGATGCAAAAGCCTTTTTGCAGTTGGTGACAATGTTCCAATCAATGTGCCAGGCGCATAGGTTGGAGGTTGCATTTGGGAAGTGCTCCGCAATTGCATTTCGGAGAGCCACCTCTTTGTCCGTCACAAAGACCTTTGGAGAGCTCTCTGGTTCCCATACCGACCTGCAAGAATTGATAGGTGTATGTCAAATTACCATCAGATTATCAATCTCATACTAAAAAAGACAATCACCACACTCACTTCAACTTATTCAGAGCCCAAGAGTATGCCGCATTTTTCTCATTCCTCATGAGACAAAATCCAATTGAGAACGAGCTGTTCGTGCAGGTCTGGCCAACAACATGCAGTAAGGGGTACTTGCAGAGGTTGGTCTTGTAGGTGCAGTCAATATTAACCACATGATGGAACTTGCGAGCAAGTAACATTGATCCAGGGTGCGCAAACCATAGGTAGAGGAGCTTTCCGTCATCATCGTAAACTTCATCGTGAACCCAGTTGGAGCCTTTGAGGCATCGTAGAAGATGGTTGATGGGGGTGTCGCCGGCCCTCCGCTGTATCTTCTGCGCTGCTTTTGTGTTGTAAATTGTCCTGTTTGTGACAAAGCGTCCCTCAGTCGTACTCAGCTGCCGGGCAATTGCCTGTGGTTGCAAACCAAGAGAGGCCAGTCAAGCGACCTCTGCTTGGCCCTCTGCCCCAAGTGTCTTGTGGATGGCCTCGTAGTTGTGCTGGATGACATTGTGGTTGTGAGGGACAGTCTTGCTGCGGAGATCCCAATAGTCGTTTTCACGGTTCTTGGCACATGAACAGTGGCCCGAAATCTTGAAGGCGCATCCAACTCGCTTATTACGTGATTCACGAGCCCGACAGGAGTCCACGGTGGTAGTGTATTCTCCAGCCAGTGAGCAGGCAAGGTAAATGTTCTTCCCCGCCTTGGATTTTGAGACCGCCAGCCGATAACCATGCTCGGTGGCCCATGTGGACACAAATTTCTTCAGATCGTCAACACAGGTGAACAGGTATTCAGGTGGAGGGTCCATCGGCCCTACAAAATTAATTCCCATGAGCATCCATTGGAAACAGTATGATAAATCAATGAGGCACTGACCTCCCACAGAGTAGTCAAACAATCTGACATCCTCACTGGTCAGTAGGGCTTTGGGCAAAGCATTTCCATCCGGGAGATTTGGGGGCATCAACAAGTTGTTGGTGTGGTGCGCAGATGCACTGGGATCTGTACAATAAAACATTGGTAAGAACACCGCAAAGGACTTGTCTGAGTGAAAGCTACAATCACCTTGGGGTTTTTCCTCAGTCATTGGAGAGGGAACAGACATTTCCAGGGGGATTGGGGAGGGAACAGACATTTCCTGGGTGGTTCTTGCAGGAGCCAGGACTGCAGACGGTACCACAGATGTTGTAGAGTTGGAACCACCTGATTCATCAATAAATAGTCAGCTCCCAATAAAGCAACTTTACCAGAGATACTAAGACCCACCTTGAGCTTGATCCTCATTGGTTTGGGTGGGAAAAGAGGGAGAAGGCAGGTCATTTGCAGAAGGCAGGAAATTGTGGGGAAAAGCTAATGATTTACAGTTTGTCAGCTCTCAATAAATATACATTACAAGAGAAAGTTAGACCTACCTTGAGCTGTATTGTCAGGAATTTGAGGGACAACCAAGGAAGCCAGTGGATCAATTGCTGTAGGTAGCTGCGCGGATGGGGCAGGCGGACTTAAAGAGTCAAGCAGAGAATTGATTTCGACAGCGGATTGGTTGGTGTTGTTGTCCCAGTAGTATGTGGGCTGGTTGATGGACGGGTTGCTGGGTATTGATGGTGGGTTTTGGATTGGTTGGGGGGCATTCCAGTTGTTGGAGTACATTTCCTGCTGTAATGTATAGGAGGTTGGTTGATTGGGTTGGTGGGTGGGAGGAATGTTTGACGTCTGTTGCGGGGTGATTGCTGGATTGGTGTAGTTTGGAAAGTTTGGATTGGGTTGGCCGGTGACTGGAATGTGGGGAAAGGCTGTACTATTGTTATAGGAGGCCGTTTGGGATGATTGGTGGGGGGGAAGGTTGTTGTATGGGTTGAAAGATGGTATTTGGTGGCCCACATGGGGTGCAGGTTGCCCGTGATTTGGAATTGGAAAGGCCATTGAGTTTGACGGGTATGCGGGGTGGCCATGGTTGGTGAAGCTGGGGTGTTGGTTTGTGGGATTATGTGTGATTGGGGGTATTGAGGATGCGGCAGCATTGTGTAGGTAATTGGGGAAGCTGGGGAATTGATCAGACGTTTGAGGGGGGATGGAGGGGTTAGATGGGACCTGGAACCAAGGGGGTTGCCCAAATGGAACTGGTGGTTGCAGCTGATGGAGGCAGGAGGAAGGACTGTGTGAGAAATTTATTTAAGTAGAAGAATTGGGCTGTGTGTGCTTACATGCTGTGCCAAGTGAGACTGGGTGACATTAGGCTGACCACTGGCATGCATTATTGCATTAGGGTATTGGGGGTGCGGCTGATTGTGGACGCCATATGGGTTGGGAGATACGTGGTAGTAGGAGGAGTTTTGGCCTGGCTGAGACATTTTCTGCTGTAAATAACGGCCAGAGTGAGTAATTTTGGATGATATTTACTTTGATAGACATGCACTTACACTGCTGGAGGGTAATAAAAGTTGATGCGAAGAAAACTTGCTGATATCTGTGCGTTCAGAGGAACAAGAAGAAATAATCAGCTGGCATGAAAATAATAATAATGAAGATGTGGAGGGATTAATTGGATCTGAGTGGAAGAACATCAAGTGCTGGTGTGCCCGTCCGGGGCTTGGACAAGGGGAATGGGGCCCTTGGATACCTATGCGGAGATATAAAGGGGCCCTGGCCTAACATGTCAAACTTGGGCGGCTGGGAGCACAGTTGGCTCCTTTTGGCCAGTCATAGTGGGCCCTGTTGGCCCCTTTACTAGGCCCTTTGGGGCTTGTCCCACTGTCAATACAGGGCCTAATGGGCCCTGAGTAAATTTTTGGTTTTTTTTATCAGAATCTTTTTTTTCTTGATTTATTTATTTTATTTTTATTTTTATTTTTATTTTTATTTTTATTGTTATTTTTATTTTTATTTTTATTTTTATTTTTATTTTATTTATTTTATTTATTTTATTTTTATTTTATTTTATTTATTTTATTTTTATTTTTATTTTATTTTATTTTTGTTTGATTTTATTTTAATTTAATTTTAATTTTATTTTTTTTAATTTTTTAATTTTTTAATTTTTAATTTTTTTTTATCTTACGGGGGCACGGTGCGCACGGGGCGCACGGGGGGCTCAGGGGGAACGGGGGGCTCAGGGGGGCTCAGGCAGGATAAAAAAAAAACACCCACATTTGGGTGGGTCGGGTGGCTTGGCTCGCTCGGATCGGGTCGGGTGGGTCGGAGTGGGTCGGGTGGGTCGGATCGGGTCAGGTGGGTCGGATCGGGTCGGGTGGGTCGGCTTGGGTCGGGTGGGTTGGCTCGGGTCGGCTGGGTTGATGTGGAGGAGGTGCTGTGAGGTGGGGGGGAAGTGATCGAGTGAGGTGATGGTTGCGGTTGAAATCCGCGGGGGGGGAGGGGGGGTGGGGGGGGGGGGGAGGGGGGGTGGGGGGCGGGGCGGGCATGCTGATGTCATGTGTACATTCTGGTGTACGCATGACATCAGCATGTATATAGGAAGGGCGTGCCCCTTCCTATATACATAGAATCGGCGTGCAGTCGGCACGCCGATTCTATGTATATAGGAAGGGGCACGCCCTTCCTATATACATAGGTTGGCGGTCCGCCGATCTATGTGTATAGGAAGGGCGTGCCCCTTCCTATATACATAGGTTGGCGGTCCGCCGATCTATGTGTATAGGCAGGGGCTTGCCCCCTGCCTATACACATAAAAAGGGTGTGCGACCCACACACCCTTTTCTGAAGGGGCGGGCGAGCCGCACGCCTTTTTCTGAAGGGGGCGTGCGACTGCACGCCTGCAGTGTCGCACGCCTGTAGATGGGCGTGCAGCACGCACGCCCATCTACAGGCGTGCCCACGCCCAAGGATGGGCGTGCAGCCCGCACGCCGATAAAAAAAAGGTGCGCGGGGAACACGCCTTTCTTTTTATCGGCGTGCTTTCGGCGTGGGCGTGCGCCGATGGGGGGCGTTGATAAACGCACGCCAACGGCGCACGCCAATGCCAACCCGCACGCCACTTTTTTTTGGCGTGCGGGGCCTACACGCCAAAAGAAATTGGCGTGTAGGGTCTACACGCCAAAAAAAAGTTGCGTGTGAGACCCACACGCCAAAAATGGCGTGTGGTTCCCACACGCCAATTTTTTTTGGCGTGTGGGCCCCGCACGCCAATTTTTTTGGCGTGCGGGTCCCCCCTCGCTCACGTAATCGAATGGGAGGGCCCATTCGATTACGTGAGCGGGCCGGCTGACGAGGTTATACAACCTCGTCAGCCGGGAGGACTTCCTCCCGGCACGAGGCTGTATAACCTCGTCGGCCGGGAGGACTTCCTCCCGGCCGACAAGGTCATACAACCTCGTCGGCCAGGAGGAAGTCCTCCTGGCTGACGAGGCTGTATAGCCTCGTCGGCCGGGAGGAAGTCCTCCCGGCCGACGAGGTTGTATAACCTCGTCAGCCGGGAGGACTTCCTCCCGGCCGACGAGGCTATACAACCTCGTCGGCCGGGAGGAAGTCCTCCCGGCCGACGAGGCTATACAGCCGGGCGTTGATAAACGCACGCCAAGCGCGCACGCCAACGCCAACCCGCACGCCAATTTTTTTTGGCGTGCGGGGCCTACACGCCATTTTTTTTGGCGTGTAGGGTCTACACGCCAAAATAAATTGGCGTGTGAGACCTGCACGCCAAAAATGGCGTGTGGTTCCCACACGCCATTTTTTTTTGGCGTGTGGGCCCCGCACGCCAAATAAAATTGGCGTGTGCGCCCCACACGCCAATTGTTTGGCGTGCGCTCTCACATGCCAAACAATTGGCGTGTGGGAGCGCACACCAAACAATTGGCGTGCGGGGCCCACACGCCAACTGCTTGGCGTGCGGGTCCCCCCTCGCTCACATAATCGAGTGGGAGGGACCACTCGATTACGTGAGCGAGGCCGGCTGACGAGGTTATACAACCTCGTCAGCCGGGAGGACTTCCTCCCGGCCGGCGAGGTTATACAACCTCGTCAGCCAGGAGGAAGTCCTCCTGGCCGACGAGGTTGTATAGCCTCGTCGGCCGGGAGGACTTCCTCCCGGCTGACGAGGTTATACAACCTTGTCAGCCAGGAGGACTTCCTCCTGGCCGACGAGGTTGTATAACCTCGCCGGCCAGGAGGAAGTCCTCCCGGCCAACGAGGCTATACAACCTCGTCGGCCAGGAGGAAGTCCTCCCGGCCAACGAGGCTCTACAGCCTCGTCGGCCAGGAGGACTTCCTCCTGGCTGACGAGGTTGTATAACCTCGTCAGCCGGGAGGAAGTCCTCCCGGCTGACGAGGTTATACAACCTCGTCCGCCAGGAGGACTTCCTCCTGGCCGACGAGGTTGTATAGCCTCGCCGGCCGGGAGGACTTCCTCCTGGCCGACGAGGTTGTATAACCTCGTCGGCCAGGAGGAAGTCCTCCCGGCCGACGAGGCTATACAACCTCGTCGGCCAGGAGGAAGTCCTCCCAGCCGACGAGGTTATACAACCTCGTCGGCCAGGAGGACTTCCTCCTGGCTGACGAGGTTGTATAGCCTCGTCAGCCGGGAGGAAGTCCTCCCGGCTGACGAGGCTATACAGCCTCGTGCCGGGAGGAAGTCCTCCCGGCTGACGAGGCTATACAGCCTCGTGCCGGGAGGAAGTCCTCCCGGCTGACGAGGTTGTATAACCTCGTCAGCCGGCCTCGCTCACGTAATCGAGTGGTCCCTCCCACTCGATTATGTGAGCGAGGGGGGACCCGCACGCCAAACAATTGGCGTGCGGGGCCCACACGCCAATTTTATTTGGCGTGCGGGGCCCACACGCCAAAAAAAAATGGTGTGTGGGAACCACACGCCATTTTTGGCGTGTGGGAACCACACGCCATTTTTGGCGTGTGGGAACCACACGCCATTTTTGGCGTTGTGGAACTACTCAAGGGACAGAATAGAGCTTGGAAGGGAGATGTATAACTACACTAGTACTAATGTAGGTTATGACAAAGGTGCTGATATAAGAGCTGCCTTCCTGACTAAAGCTATGGGGAATGAGAGTAACACTAAGAATAAAATAAAAGGTGTGGCTATTTTATATCTACTCTTAGAAGACTAATACTAATGTGCTTGTTTACTACACACACCAGGTGAGAGGAATGGATGAAGGGGGATTGAGTTGTATAAAGTATATATATAAAGTATAATGTGGGGCAGGGTTGGTAGCTATGGAGTCAAAGTGGGTCAAGCAAGAGAGGGGCAGTCTTCTTATATTGAGTTTTAAGCTGGTATGTATATTTATATATTCCTAAGGGTGATGGTAACTCTACTAAGTTATGTATACTAATTTATATGGGATCTGTAATGTTTGTATATGTAGGGGGTAATTTAGTAAGTCTGGGGGTCCATAAGGGAACAAGAGGGAGGAACAGGTGTCCTTATATATCTGAGAGAGAAGATGAGCCATCAGGCTAGAGAAAGGAAACAACCAGGCTATGACATGTAGCTGGTGGGAAAGGAAAATATGACAGCTGAAGTAGAATAGACAGTGACACATATGAAATGGTCATGACAGTAACAGATGAGTAGTGAAAGGTAGAGTTTATGTATATGATGTAAGATGTTATGTAGTATGTAATGTGTAATATGTATTATGTATCTTGGTTGTGAAATATATCTACTTATAATATGTACTTATTGTATTCTATACCTTGCTTTATACTATAACTTGCTGTATTATTCTGAGTTTGCCTGTAACTCTTGAACTATGAGGAATTTGGGGGTAGTTGTAGTGAGTGACTAGGGTTAAAATGGGATGTAGAACCTGATTATGAAATAATAATAGTGAATATATGTATGGTTTAGGATTTATAAGTGATTAATTAGCTATTGACAATATGGTAATGATGTGGAATGGATCACCACAGCGTGTGGGTCTCACACGCCATTTTTTTTGGCGTGTAGACCCTACACGCCAAAAAAAAATGGCGTGTAGGCCCCGCACGCCAAAAAAAATTGGCGTGCGGGTTGGCGTTGGCGTGCGTTTATCAACGCCCTATACAGCCTCGTCAGCCAGGAGGACTTCCTCCTGGCCGACGAGGTTGTATAACCTCGTCGGCCGGGAGGAAGTCCTCCCGGCTGACGAGGTTGTATAACCTCGTCAGCCGGCCCGCTCACGTAATCGAATGGGACCTCCCATTCGATTACGTGAGCGGGATCCTCCCACACGCCAAACAATTGGCGTGTGGGAGCCGCACGCCAATTGTTTGGCGTGCGCTCCCACACGCCAATTGTTTGGCGTGTGGGAGCGCACGCCAAACAATTGGCGTGCGGGGCCCGCACGCCAATTTTTTTTTGGCGTGTGGGAACCACACGCCATTTTTGGCGTGTGGGTCTCACACGCCAAATAAAATTGGCGTGTAGACCCTACACGCCACTTTTTTTTGGCGTGTAGGCCCCGCACGCCAAAAAAAATTGGCGTGCGGGTTGGTGTTGGCGTGCGCGCTTGGCGTGCGTTTATCAACGCCCGCCAATGGGCGTGCAAATATCAATGCCCTGATTGTTCATGTGTTACTGTATTAAGTTAAATCAAAAATTTCAACTTGGTCTAACCCTTCCTCCAGAAATTCAAAATCCTCATTTAGTCAATCTTGGTAAGCTACTGCTCTGCCAATGGCTGGACGCAGAAGGATTCTTGGTGGCTTTTTGATATTAATTGCAACCAAGACAGATCCATGAAGAATTAAAAGGCACACTGAATTCTTAGGGTTTTCAGCTAGATTGTTGGTAAGGATTACCACAAAATTTGGGCACCAATGGCCACTTTTGCTTCCCTCTGTATTCTTTTTACTGTAGCCGCATCTAAAAAGTGGCTGATTGGATCTTTTGATATCATCACTGCTTATCTGAATGGAAATATTAACAAGGGATTTTGGCTGAAATTTCCCAATGTCATGTTTGTTCCAGAGGAACATCATGGATAATTTTTGAAGCTGGACAAAGGACTATACATTACTAACCAAGTTGGAAGGTTTTGGTGGATGGATTTTGCACAGGTCATGGATGGCATTGGATTCCATTTAAGCTTTTATCATTATCCATGCTATCATATTCAGTGTGGTGGCAACATGATTCTTGTGTCAATCCATTTTGGAAATGCTCTTGTCACTGCATTGGCCAGGGAAATCATGGCTGAGTTTAGGAAGGCATTGCAGGACCAGCTGCAAACAATGTGGGAAAAATCTCTACGCACCATTGTTTGCATAAAGGTTAAGCATCTGTCACCTTCCAAAATAATATTATCAAAAACTTTCCTTACCAACAAAATTCTCAAGACTTTCACAATGGAATCAACACTTCCTAGGTCCATAAATATCAGGGATACTAAATTGGTTGTGTCAGCGCAATCTTATGAAGAAATTATCAAAACAAATGATAATCTCTCCACTTTTGGGTCTTTGAACTACTTGGCAGTGGCCACACAACCAGACCTTGCTTTTGCTGTTGGATTATTGTGCTATTTTCAAAATCTCCAAAAAAGTGTCACTGGGCAGACATACAACACATAGTTGGCTACATCAAGGCTTGTGGGTGTTATAAATTGGTGATTGAAACATTGAACAACACTCACATGCTAACATGGGTGGATTCCAACTGGGGGGGGCATTTCCCTGGTCCACCCATGGATCAATCATGGCCCTATTGTTGAATATTGTGATCCACAGTGTTCCAAATATCAGCACGTTGGATAATGACTTGGTAGCCTAGTTGGTAAAGGCAGCACTTATAGTATATTGTCTACTTCTAGTATATTGTCTCAGCTTCTGCTAAGGTTGCTGGTTCAAATCCTGCCCAAGTCAATCATTTTCTGCTAGATGTCTGAAAGATTATTTGTTAATTCTAACACCTATTTGGGTGGCCAGTTCTATGGGCTAGTAAATGGCAACCATCAGTGGCTTCCTCAAAATTTCAGTCCAGATTCATGGCACTTGGATGGGCAGAAAGACACACCATGTGGTTGAAGGAATTGTTTTTCAACATGACCAATCACACAATCATGCCAACACTTATTTGAAATAATGATTCAGCCATCAATATTTCAACAGAGGAATCCACAAACAAGCAAACCAGGCACTTGGAACACATTTTATTTATTTATTTAAATTAATAGATACACCAAAAACACCTAGCCATTGAGTTTGACCCAATGGGCCACCAATTAGCCAATTGGCAATAGGTCTAATGACCCTTTGAGAGGATCTTAGCCAGCCTCAACATGTAATTGGCTCCTGGGTGAGCAGCATAAACTATACAGTGGTTTAATTATTTAGTTTTTAGCTTTGTTGTTTTGTTTATTGTTGAAACTCCTCAATAGAATCATAAAGGTCTTTATCATTCTCATCATCTGTGTTCTCACCTTAACATTATTTTTGACTCTTCTTATTTCTTCCTCTCTTTCTTACATATATTAGATTCTCAATCTTCATCATCATTGGGCAGATCTAACCCAAGTCATCTTATCTTCAGATAGTCAGTATATTTTGTTTATCTTCTTTCTTTTCCTTCAGTCAATCAATTACTCAATTAACTAAAGAAAAAGGAAAACATCTCTTCCCATTTTGTTGTTATGTCATTTATTGTTGACACCCCTCAATAGAATCATAAAGATTCTCAATCTTCATTTTAATTGGGCAGATCTAACCCTAGTCATCTTATCTTCAGGTAAATCATCAAGATTCTCAATTTTCATTGTCATCAGGCAGATCTAACCTGAGTCATCTTATCTTCAGATAGTGCCTTATCAAGTGATCTGCTACCATGTTTGAGAGAAAATATCAGCAGCAAAAAGGTGATAATCTACTATAAAACTAAAAGAATAGGCTCCTGGAGCCAAACACAACCTGTACCGAGTGTACAGGTTGTATTGATGCATCCTAACGGGTCGGCGTCGACCCGTTAGGATGCATGACACATGAACTGATGCATCCTAACGGATCGACGTCGATCCGTGTCACCTGTCCTCCTCGCTGGGAACCCAGCGAAGAGGACTCATTGGCCTCAATTGGACTCATCGGTCGCGATGTCACCTCAGCAAAGAGGTGTCATTGACATCCATTGCTGCGATGACATCCATCGCAGCGATGGATGTATGACAACCATCGCAGCAATGACAACCATCGCAGCGATGACAACCATCGCAGCGAAGGGGTGTTACATACATTGTCCCTCGCTGAGAACACCCACCCTTTCTCTGAACCATGCGAGTAGGACTCATTGGTGAAATCACTACATATATTGTTAAATTCCCCCTCCAAAAAAATGATAAAACACAAAATTATTATTTTTCAAAAAATCATTTTTTTTCCCTTTTTGTTGCCACACCCAAAAACTTCTCCCTCCAAAAATATAATATAAATCACAATATTATTTCTTTTCAACAAATCTTTTTTTTCCTTCCTTTTTTTTGCCACACCCAAAAGCTTCATTATCCATTCCAATATTTTCATTACAAAAATTACAATATTCAACAAACAACATCAAAAAAAATTATACTAAATCTTGGTCATTTTCTTTACAAAACCTATATTTGTTTAAGAATGAGCTTCAATTTTGATTACTGGGGAAGAGCTTATGAAACTGAAAGACAGGAACAGGGAAGAGCTGCTAACCGACAGCGGCAATCAAGATGGTATCACTCCCAGAGACTTACTGCTGATGGAAATGTGAATCATTACAACAACTTATATAATCAAAACCTTCCTCCAACCATAATTCACAACAACTATTTCATCAACCAATCCCCAAGGTTCCATTCACAATCATCAAACCACCGCCTTCTGCATCCCACTCTCCACCAATATCACCCTTCACATCATCATGAATCTCAACATCAAAGACCAATGTTGTATGATTCCCCTTCACACCCACATGTGACCAACATTCTGAGCCAAAGCTCACGTGGACTTCTGCCTCCTTCTTCTCAATCTCTTTTAATAGGCTGCTCACAATCCAACCCTGCCAACTTTCAGTTACAAAGACGGCTCTCACAATCACTTGAGCCCTCTGTTTCTTACGAGTCTCATCAGAACAGCCATCAGAGAACCCATCAGAGAAGCCAATCACAATCCCATCACAACATTCACCACCAAACACATCACCCAATTTCACTTGGGGTTGCTCCTCTTTCTTCTCAAAATCATCACAGAAGCCACTCACAAAGCCATCACCGCAACATTCATAACTCACTATCACTTGGACATCACCTTGGATCTGCTCATTCTCAACATAGACAACACTCACAATCCCCCCAGGGTCTGGGTGATAACCTTTATTCTCCAAGCCTCTCACCTGTTGATGTACCAAGAAACTGGGGTGATGAGCTTCCAGAAATTGATCTACAAAACATTGTGGACCACGTCAACCACCAAATGTCTCATGCTGGGTTTGAAACTTCTCATCCTGCCAATATAGATAATGAGGATGGTCTTGATCAAATCAGATTAGGAAATTAAGCACCCCAATATTTATCCAATCCAGACATTAATTTTTCAGAAACAAGGCAATCACACCCACATAACATTGCGCACAACAGGCCTGCTGCTTGGGGCTGGAGGGAGCCACCAGGTTTCAGGGCTTACTCTATGAGACAACCAAGAAGATGTCCCAAGTGCCAGGCCATCCTGTTTGTAGGTGAAACAAATTCTCTTTGCTGCCGTAATGGAAGTATAAATCTTCCTCCCTCACCACCACCACCTGAGTTGCTCCGTATGTTCCAAGAGGCCACTCAATCCCGCACACAGGAAGGAAGGCAACTCATTGAAAACATTTGCCTCATCAACAGCAACTTTGCTTTTACTTCATTGGGACTCAACACAGAGACCAGAACAGCCTTGCAAAACCAAGGTCAAGGAGTTTACACTTTCAAAGTCAAGGGTACAATCCATCACAGGATTGGAAGTTTACTCCCACTCACACAAGAGCATCCAAAATTCCTACAAATTTATATCTATGACAATTCAAATGAGTTTGAAAACAGACAGCATCATGGTCAACATCTTTCACCAATTTTAATGAGGAATATCCAATCAATTCTGCATGAACGCAATCCTCTGATTCGGCAATTTGAATCCCTTGCATCAGATATTTCACCTTCACGCTCCATACGCTTGACAACAAATGCAACAAATGTGGACCAAAGGGTTTAAAACCTCCCAAGGGGTGACCAGATTGCTTCAATTTGGGTTGAAGTTATTTTTTTTTTTTGCTAATAATTATCATTCAACAAAAATTCATTCTGAAATGCTTTATTTTAAAGGAAATGACCCTTCATCTCATAGCACTCGCGAGGTCATCATCAAATATCGAGGTGGATCACTTTCAAGGATTTCTGAACTTGATAACAAATATGATCCACTCCATTATGTACTTTTACATCCAACAGGTGATCTTGGTTGGTGTCCTGAGCTAAAGCAGCAGGTGCCACAGGCTACTGCAATGAACTATTACGCATATCGTTTGGCATATCGCAACCCAAATCACTTCCTCATTCATTGGGCTGGCCGCCTCTTCCAACAGTACTGTACCGACCAATATGTAAAGATTGAATCAGAAAGATTGCTTTACATTTTATTGAATCAACCTAACTTCCGTGTGGAGCAATACTATGGTGTGGTTGATGCTTATGAGCATGGAGTCCAACTGGGAAATGATACAGGTACATGACTTATTTACTCTTTGCACACAAACATTTTATTGACAGCATATTCACACAGGCCGCCGTATAGTGCTGCCTACATCCTTCATTGGCGGACCACGTGACATGAAGGCAAGGTTTCAGGATGCCATGGCTTTAGTTCAGTCCATGGGAAAGCCCAACCTCTTTATAACCGTCACCTGCAACCCAGAATGGCCTGAGATCAAGGATAATTTGCTTCCAGGTCAGTTAGCACAAGACCGACCTGATTTAACAGCTCGCATATTCAATGCACGCTTGAAGAAAATCTGTGATGAACTGTTCAAGCAGGGTATTTTTGGGAAACCCTTGGGTCGCACCCACGTCATTGAATTTCAGAAGAGGGGGCTACCCCATGCCCACATCTTACTTATTCTTGATCCAAATGACATACCTCGGACAACCCATGAGATCAATCAATTGGTCAAAGCTGAAATCCCTGAAGATCCACTATCACAGCCATTACTTTACAAATCAGTCACTCGCCACATGATTCATGGCCCCTGTGGACCATACAACCCAAATGCCCCATGTATGGTTGATGGAGTTTGTTCAAAGAGATTTCCAAAGCCTTTCTGTGATGAAACTGTCATCACTGAAAATTCATACCCACAATATCGGAGAAGGCCAGGTCAAGCTGTGACAATAAGGAGAGGAAACTCTGATTTACACATTGACAACAGATGGGTTGTTCCATATAGTCCCTACCTATCTGCAAAGTACCAATGTCACATCAACGTGGAGATCTGTGCAGAGATTTCAGCTGTCAAATATCTGTACAAATATGTTTACAAGGGGCATGACAAGATTGTCTTGGATGTGGGCAGAAGTTTTGATGAAGTCAACCAATTCCGTGATTCCCGTTGGATTGCAGCTCCAGAGGCATGCTGGCGTATATTCTCTTTCAAGTTATCTGCAACATATCCTTCTGTGAACCGCTTGGATATACACCTACCCAACCAGCATAATGTTATGTTTTCACAAGATGAGCCCCTGCATGACGTAATTGAAAGAGGTGGCAACACCAGAACAATGCTTACAGCATTCTTTGAAAGAAATCGGATTGATTCAGATGCTTGACTTCTGAAATATGCAGACTTCCCTTGACACTATACATGGCATCCAAAGCGCAAGGAATGGAGACCACGCCAACGTGGTTATGCAATAGGAAGAATATATGCAGTTTACCCCTCAGATCCAGAAAGATGGCATATGAGGTTGCTCCTGAATAATGTAACAGGCCCTACTTCTTTTGAGGATCTCCACACATTTCAGGGTCAGCTGTATCCCAGCTTTCGAGTAGCAGCTTTGGCTCGAGGTCTTTTGCAAAATGATAACTACTTGGAACATACAATGGAAGAAGCAAATGTCCACATGTCACCATATCACTTGAGAAAATTATTTGGAATCCTTTTAGCAGCATGTCAACCCTCAGACCCCCTGAGGTTGTGGAATTTTTCTTTCAATTGGATGACTGAAGACTGGGTTCATCAAGGCTATCGGGATGATTCATGGATGACAAATAAAATCATTGAAGCAATCAATCCAATTCTCCTGCAGAATGGTCTCCTTCGTGTGGACCTTTCGTTTCCTGATCTTCCAAGGTATGATCCCTCAGTTGGCCAAAATAACCTCAATCAAAATTGGATGTTGCATGAAGAGGAATCAAGCTTTGATGTACCTCAGCATGAACTCAGCAATGCAGACCTTCTCAACTCCCAGCAAAAACTAGCTTTTGAGAGAATCCTTCTTGCATGTCATTCTGAAATTCCAGCTTGCTTCTTCATTGATGGGCCTGGTGGTTCTGGGAAAACATTTCTATACAACTGTCTACTTGCAAATGTGAGATCAACAAGAAGAATAGCTGTTGCATGTGCTGGAAGTGGTATGCTTGCCTTTTACTCTATTACTTCCATATCCATATTTTCCTGACATTCTAATCATTGTTAATTTTGTATTGAACAGGTATAGCAGCAATGAACATGCCCCATGGTAGGACTGCTCATCTCACTTTTGGGATTCCTCCTAAACTGTCACAAAATTCTGTTTCATCAATTGCCAAAAATTCTCATAAAGCTGATGTCCTCAAGAAAGCAAAATTAATCATATGGGATGAAGCACCCATGACTCATAGGCATGCACTTGAATTGGTGGATAGGTTGCTTCAAGACCTTATGGATTCAAACCTTCCCTTTGGTGGCAAGGTCATGGTACTGGGAGGGGACTTCCGTCAGGTTTTACCTGTTGTTAAGAAAGGGTCACGCCCTCAGATAGTCAACGCAAGTGTTGTAAACTCTCACTGCTGGATTAACTTTCGACACAACATAATTCACCTCTCAGTCAACATGCGTGCTGCTGGTGATCCTCAGTTTCAGAATTTTCTCTTATCCATTGGAAATGGTCAGGGGCTCACTCACAATTCCAACAGAATCAATTTACCTCACTCAATGGTGGTCCTTGGTGGTTCAGATGACCAAAATCTTGATTTGCTGATAGACAAAATCTTTCCAAATATCAGCACTTCATTCTCCCATCCCAATTATTTTACAGACCGGGCAATCCTCTGCTGCAAGAACAAATCTGTCAATCAAATCAATTCAAAGGTCTTGAGTTACATCCCATCTGAACTTATTTCTTACACCAGTCATGATTCAGTAGAGGACGATACTCAAGGTCTTTACTTGCCTGAGTATATTAATAGCATAAACCTATCTGGATTTCCCCCTCACCTCCTTCAAACAAAGCGGGGTGTGCCAATTATCATGCTAAGGAACCTGGATTGAACAATTTGTCTTTGCAATGGAACCAGATTGATTGTTGAAAACTTCAGTCCTTCAGTAATTTTTGCAAAAGTGGCTTCAGGAAACAGAATTGGTGAATTGGTTGCCATACCTCGCATCCCATTTATATCTGACCCTGAAGAGACTGGACTCCCCTTCAAGCTAATACGCACCCAGTTTCCTGTTAATCTTGCTTTCTGTCTCACAATCAACAAGTCTCAGGGTCAGACCATTGGAAATTTTGGTATTGTGCTTCTTGAACCTGTTTTTAGTCATGGGCAACTGTATGTTGCTCTTTCTCGAAGTAAGTCCAGTCACACAACAAAGGTTGTAATCCCTCAGCCAGAATCTGGCCCTCCTTCATACCAAACTTCAAACATTGTTTACAAAGAGGTTCTCTCACGTGTTCATTCACAGTGATATATTTTTGTTTGTTTCTATTTGGCCTGTTTTTTTTTTTTACTTTTACTTTTACTTTTTCATTTTCATTTTCATTTTCGTTTTCATTTTCATTTTCATTTTCATTTTCATTTTCATTTTCATTTTCATTTTCATTTTCATTTTCATTTTCATTTTCATTTGCATTTGCATTTTTATTTTCATTTTCATTTGCTTTTTTCAATTGGAATTTATGCAATTACACCATAATTATTTTTGGTAATTTTCCCCCTCCAAAAAAAAACCCACTCTAAATAAAATTCACCTTGAATCCCCAAATTTGGGGGCTTTGCCCTTGTGTTGACCTAGATTTTTGAGCTCAATGGAGATGAAATACTCATCAGGAAGTATCTCTGATTAGGGCCAAAAACCATGAGGAATTATTTGACCTCCTACACGCAATGTTGCGAATTAATGCTGTTGAGCGACTATTTGCTATCTTCAAGCGCAGGTTTGTGATTCTAACCAATATGCAATCCCCATGCAAGACAATTGGTCTTATGTCTTGAAGTTGTCCACAACTTGATCATGTGTGATGTACAGACACACATTGATGAATTTCCTGAACCATCAAGCAATTCAACCAGTACATATCTAGATACATAAATACCTGATTCCAATGATACAATGTTAAGAAGACCATGATGAAGATTTGGCCTGGAGGGATGAACTGATAGAATTCATGTGGCTTGATTATGCAATATCGTACAATTTATCAAAAGGAAGAAGCATCACTGATTGTTCACAGGGCCATGAACCAATTCCAAACAAATTAGGCTCAACCCGCTCTCTTTTAATCTCCTGACTGCTATGTGTATCTTGTTAGCTTGAATGCACTTGGTGCTCATATAATGATCTTATCAACTGTTATTAATTTTCTTATTCAGTCCTGTTTCAAAGCAAGAAATACAGTCAACCATTTTTTGTTGATGAGAAAGATTAACCACTTAAGAGACAAGATACAGTACAAACCACTTCACAAAAGTCCACAACCCATCTCTGACTGGCATGACTAATTGTCTGCAATAGCTAATCCTTATCATACACTCAATCGATGTCTCTTGTACTCGCTCTTGGTCCTTACATGATGTTAAATCAAGAACCTATTTTTGATTCGTTGTATCTAAATAATTATGTATCAACAAAATGGCTTTGGATGTTAGAAAGGCTTGGGAGATGAAGGAAGATCAAAGAACTTGTGCATTAAGTTGAGAAGAAGTATTGATGTTGAGATTGAGGAACATTGGCAGTCGCAACTTAAAGCTTCTCAAGACAAAAAAAGTCTGACTGGATAGTAACCATTTAGGGAAAGGTTTTCCCTTGAACTTCTTGGCCTGTGGGTGAGACTGTTCAAGAAGGTTATATCTGCAGTTGATAATCTTAAGAACTCACAGTGAGGTAATATTGTTTCCAAATTAGCTGCTCTGATGCGATAATAGTCAGCTTTAGTGGCCGATATTACATATTAACATTGACAGCTGCCAAAAGGGAATCATGTTCTTTCTATATTTTCCACCGTCAATAAAATTTTTATCAAGCTGTGTACATAAATTAATTAAAACCCTGGTGTCGATTTGTTCCGGCTTTAGTCATAAATCAACTTTTACCTCCTTAAACTTAACTTAACCTTCCATTAATTAATTTAACCGATCGACGTATTTAAAACCCCTTCTCTCTCCTCACTTGAGTCACTTCAACTTGTGTACTTACTTTTTTTTTTTTTGACCAAAAACCATTTCAGAAAGATATTATTATGAATACCATCACCATCCAACCTAACAGTAACAATCATCTTAACCTTACCCAACCTTCATCAGCTTCACCATCACCTTCCTCATCCTCATCAACTACCATCAACCATCAATCAATCGCTCAACCTGATCAACAATCCTCATCCTCTCGTCTCTCCGAATTCACTCAACAACTCAATCAACTCAATCTCAAGGTTAGAGAGATACATATATAATCTCTTTTGATCAATCTAACTCACCTATCCTTTAATCCACTAGCTCGTTAAATCATTCGAACTCATCTCAAACCTCGAAGATGAACTACACGAATCAAAGCAAACCATCAATAAACTTACCACCCGAGTCTGTACTTCATCCATCTTCATTCAATCTTATCATCATCATTTACCTTTACTTTTTTCTTTTACTTTTTTTTATTAAATCAAATAAAATAGAACACTCTTCTCGAGCTTGAATCTGCTCAACACAAGGAAGCTCTCAAAGGTGGTATCCTGGTCGAACGTGTAAGTATCCATCCTCACTCTCTCCCATCACTTACACTAACCCCCTTAAATCTTAACCTTTTATACACAGGCAAACGTTCAACTCGAACTCCAACGACTCACTCAGAGAGTCACCCTAGAATCCGAACGCCGTTCTCAATCAGAGGCCTCACTCAGTACCATCAACCAAGAACTCGATGATCTTTCCGTCAGTCTATTCACCGAAGCTAATCGACTCGTTGCTGTCGAAAAATTTCAACGAACCCAAGCAGAACGTAAGGTGATCGAAGTAGAAGAGGCCATGAAACGCGTCGAAGAAGTTATCGAAGCAAGGAGAGATCAAACCAATCATCTAAGGTTATCATTAGAAGCTGCCGAAGCCGAACGTGATCATTACAGATCTGAATGTGAAAGCTTGAGAAGAAATCTATCCAACGATCATTCATCCAATCAACCCAATAACAACCCAACCTCATCGATCGATAGTCTCACCAAATCAGCTTCTACCAACTCAATCATCATCAATTCTAAGGATTCACTCCCTACCCCACTCCTCAACCATCCCTTATCATCAATCCCTCCTAACGATCCTCCTATACAATCAACTCACCTCTTCTCACCCTCCCTATCTACCCCTGGCTCTTCTCACCTCAGATCCAGCTCACAGCTCAAATTGTCACTAGAGAACATACCCTTTACTGAATTTCTCCAATTCGTTCTCCACCTGCGTCGGATCCGTGAAGAGGCTCTACCTCGCCCCCCTCAAACTCATCCTCTCACCGAATCATACTTCTCCCCAGCTTCAGCCATCACAGGCATCATCATCGCTCCCCCACCTCTACATCGTCCCCTTTCATCCCTCTCATCATCATCATCCTCATTCCCATCATCCAAGGATCAACCATCCACCATCGATCCCAAAGATTCTATCGCACCCTTTCTACCTCTATCTCAACATCTCTCTCATCCTTTCGTAAAACGTTGCTTGGAGGAAGATTCCGATCCGACCTTGAGGTTAGATCTAGCTCCAGGACTCAACTTTATGTCTCGAAGGACTACTCTCACTGCTTTACTCGAGGGTAATCTAGTCATCGAACCCGTCTGGTCCGAGTCTGGTCAGGTATCAGAATTCCAGAATTGTACCTTGTGTGGTTGTCCACTCGATCCCTGGCTATCTCTTCGAGCTTCATCGACCGGATCGACTAACCACACCCCTAGCAACCCTTCAACCGCTGGCTCCACCATGCGTAAGATGTTGCGAGGCGGAGCCTGGAGTTTTGGTGGGATTGGCAAGCCCAAGCGTTCCTCCCACCCCGTCACTTCGACCCATCAAGCCGAAAAGTCAACACTCGCCCCCTCAGTCAGTCTCAAACTTCCCAACAGCGGTCGTAATACACCCAACAGTGAAGATAGCGCTTCGCTGCATATTCACACCTTCAAGACTGCCGATGGTTCCTGTACCCGATATCCAATATGTCCCACTTACTGTTTGGCTCGGTTGAGGGCAGTATGTCACTTTTGGACCTTTGTTCGCTCACTCGAACGTGGCGTACTACTCGATGAAAGTTTTTGGTTTACGCATTACATCAACCAGCCTCCTGCAAGCAGTCGGTTCACTGAAACGCACTCCCTAGGCCTGGCTTACGATCATGCCCTAAAGAGAATTCGAGGCCAAAATCATAGTATAGACTCCGTCGAAGGCTCACCGCCCTTGACTCATTCCATCCAATCCTCCGTTTTCAATGTAGATAACAATACTCTCCAACCTTTAGATCACACCGATATTGCCACCTCTGGTAATCCTTCAGAATCCAATCCTGATCAAAACAAATCATCATCCAAAGATTTCATAGACGATCAAGTAATCATCCCTACCGTCGAAGCTCATCAAGCCTTACCCGATCCTGAATTGAAACCCCTTCAAACTCCAGATCTAGTACGCCTCTCGCCCCTCTCCCCATCACCCAGCCCGACTTCAACCACTGAGCATGACGTCACCTCAGATGCCGTTAGAAGTACCACCACCAATCATTTAGACCAGTCAGACCCATGTGGTACATCCTTGACCATCCGGCCAACCATACTCAGCAATGAGGTACCAATCCTATCCCCCGCCCCCGCTCCTGCTCTCAGAAGATCCCTAGGACGCTCCATATCCCAGACTATCAACAGCTCTCCATCGATGATCTCCAAAAGTCGTGGGACTAACGAAGGGCCCGACTCATCAAACCCTGAGATGCTTCAAGCGATTGATCCTTACCAGACAGGAGGTATGCAAGATTCAGCTCGGTCGGCACACACCGAACATGCAAACCCAAGAGCTGTGGAGGAGGTGACTCGGTTGCAAAACCCACCTAGGTCCGCGCCTTTGTCCAGCTTACAGAATAACAATGGTCATCTCCGAAATCAATCCCAGCACAAGTTTCAGTCTAGTATCGAACTTATGGACGCCGGCTGGGAAGAAAAGTGTTGGCATCAAGTCGTCAAGTTGAAAGAGGAAATGTTCTTTAAGCGCGTTGGACTCAGTCTCGTTCCTAGTTAATCATCCCCTTTCCCGCCCCTCTCTGGCTGCTTTCTCTGTGCTTATGTTATTTTTTTTTTCTTCCCTTCTTTGCCATCCTCATACAGCATGATCTTTCATCTATTCCCTTTTTCTTTCTTTCTTTCTTTCTGGTCTTTGTACAGTTTCAATTCGTTTATTTTCATACCTAACATCTCAAATATATTATCAAGATCATTTTAATCAGTGTTTTTTTTTTTTTTTTTTTCCTAACCCCATATTTTTAAATTTATATATCTTGTCTCTTCCTTATCATTCTGCATGTTTCATTGGAATGTACATAGATCTTAACTGGTTGTCATAGATGATGTGGGCAAAGGAAAAGTCTTACATGTTGTGCTGTGGTTGAACTTTGGGGTGGCTGCAGATCCAACTCTCTGGATCACAGGAGCTCTCTTGTCTTGTCTAAGTTGATTAGGATTTCTGCAATTGTTTTTTTCTTTCTTTCTTTCTTTGGGTTTGATGTGTCTGGGATGCTCAAGTTCTTGAGGATGTTGTAAATTGATCCACATACACTGTAATTTGTGTTGTTTCAGAAAATCTTGGACTTGAAAAAAATCCAAAAGACCTTGATTGATTATGCATTTAATATCCAAAGCTACCTCAGATTTTGTCTGTGTGGTGAGTTTCTGCCCCTGACTTTCCCACATGGTCTCCAGCGGCAGTCATCAAACTGAAAGGATCAATCTTTCTAGAGTTGAACAAAGGTGTGTCCACTTAGTTTCTCTCCATCCCTTCCCCCTCTTTATTTCTACCCATCCAATCCCCTATCTGACCCACTTTTTTTTGTCTTACTACTAGCATAATTTCTCCAACATGGTCTTCAGAAAGTACAATGTCACAATGAAGATAGCTACAGTCCAAATGACTCTCCAAAACCACTCACAAACCTTCATACAACCAATGGTGGGCTGCTACACTACACTACACTATTTGACCACTAACTGTTAGCATAGCAGCTTTTTTTTGATGGAAAATTGGTAGTGTTAGCTGAAGCTACACTCCACTAAACTAACAGTTAGCGTAGCAAGGAATTTCTCAGCCCAAATTTTTTGGTGTGTTAGCTTTGGAAAATAACCGCTACGCTAACAAGTAGTGTAATTGTTTTGTTGCTAACACATTTTGAAGTTCCCAATAGTGTAGCAGCATCAGATCTATGCTATGTTACGCTAAACTTTAGTTTTTAGCTAGATTGTTTCCCAACTAAATTTTAGCTTGCAAAAAAAAGAAGAAAAAAAAAACCAAATTACAGATAAAAATTAAACAAAAAAAACTATAAAAAAAACAGCTTTGATTGCTGTACCTGCGCAAGTGCAGCAATCAAAACACAGCTGCTTTAATTTCTGTACTGGCCAAGCCATGCTTAAAAAAAAAAAAAAAACATAACCATAAACATAAACATAAACAAGTTCAAGAAGAAAAAAAAAACACTCAAAAACATTTTTTTGTTTGAAAACAAAAAAACATAAAAAAATCCAAAACAAAAAAAAAAACCAGTTTTTTTATTGCAGTACTTTCAGAAGCAAGAACTGCAGTCACAATGCAGCTGTTTTGATTGCAGTACTTGTGCAAGTACTACATTCAAAACAGCTGTTTTTGTGTGATTTTTTTATGCATTTTTGTTTGAATAATCCTTGGACAAATCTGCAGGATATTCACAGGAAAATCATGGATTTTCAATTTTTAGGTTTGGGTTTTTGCCCAAGTCTGAGTCATAAAGGCATGATACTTTGGGTGACCACATGATTTCATCAATTTTCACAGCTCACCTCTAATTGTGGTGCCTGGATGAACAACAGCCAACTGGCCCAAGCCTCATCCCACCAAAACCACTGAGAAGTGGAATTAACAATCCAATGTTACAATTTGGATAAAATCTCTTTGGAAGGGACAAACTGGGATATCATATCACTAGTGAAAACTGGAGGATTCATGGCATAGGCCCACCACCAGCCAAATTACCAGTAAGTTTATGTTTGTTTTCTTTTTGGAGAGTAAATAGCATTTTGTTTTTGCATGCAGTGACAGATGATTTGCTGCAATACAAAATTTAAACTGTATTTTCCTAAGGATGGGAAAAATAAGCCTGCATGGAAGACTGTCAGGTCTACTTGAGTATTTGTGGTTCTTGTTGAGGCTGGTGCAATTAAGCTTACCAAGTTCTGAGAACTTGTGGCTGTTGCATGCAACCAGAATTTTGAGGGGGCTGGCGGTCTGATTTTCAACACCATCACTTCTGGGTCTCCACCACTCAACTGAAATTTTAGTCTGAGTGTTTGGATTGCACCTGAATTCCAGACAAAGGAGAATCACATGCTTCATAACAAGAAGGGGTTTGCTGGCTGGATGAACTGCACTGCCAGCATAATTGCCTAGGATGAAGTCATCCCAGTTAAACTGGGATGCACTCAACCAAATTAAAATTGGTTGAAATCAACTGATGAAATATAAATCCAAGGGACCCCCTTGGTTTTATATTTCATTGGTTGAGGTCAACCTACTTTAAATTGGTTGTTTAAATCCTAGTTTAACTGGGATGAACTCAACCTAGGAAATTTTGCTTGCAGTGCTGTATACTTGGCCTTGGAAAAGACTTCACTGTATCTACCTTGTATGTTGCAATGGAAAATGGGAAATCTTATTTCAAAAGGTCAAAGCTTCTTTTGAGATAAAAACCCATATTCTGACTCAGCAGGTGGCATTTGATGCAAATTCCTCCAAGAAACTGTCCCTGATCCCCATCCACCCAGGTAAAAATACAAGCACCAATATTGATTTCAATGAACTCAATGTAATGATGAACAAGATTCTGTAAATTCACCGTCTGAATGTTAAGTATGATCATAAACTCCCAGTGTTTATTGATCTGAAAAAAACAATTAAATATATGCTTTTGACCGGAGTGGTGGTCCAAAAAATGGGCCCATGACCTTGTGAGATGATTTAATCTCTTCCATTTATGATAGTGGCTATACTAATTCTAACTGTATTTGTCATAGATCAAAAAAAAGTAAGGAGTTTCACTCTACTCCCCTCCATCCACCATCAACTTTGAGGTGGTTTCTTCAGCTAACAGATGCAAACTCAATGAGTCTTGATATTTCCGTAGCTGCAGTCCCTTGACTGAATCCAACAGTACCTCCATTTATGAACCCAACCCAAGTCTAATATATCAATATGTAGATTTTGTGAAAATGAGGCCGGAATAAAAAGAAAATGTCATCAAGATCCTTAATGAAAATGATTCAGCACATCCAAAGATGTTCAAATCAAAGAGCATCATCCCAGAGAGAATGAGTAAATGGGGGTCAAGTGATGGTGTCATTGCTCAGTTATGTTGTGGTAATCCTGTTCCCACTCACTTCATTGCATCAAAACCATACAGAATAGTCATATATACATCATTATTATTCCAGAATCTGATTCTACACCTTATTTTACCCCTATAAGTCACTCACTCACACCACCCTTAAATTCCCTTTGGATCAGAAGTTATTAACCTTCATAGTTTTCATTGGTGCATTCTTTTTCTTTTCTTTTTTTAAAATGGCTGACATCATCCAAGACAGCATTATGCAGCCAAACCACATGTTACATAATCTCCAAAAAATGCTCATCAATAATACATACTTTCACTTCACTATCACAATTGTATTCTTTTGCTCATCACTAATACTATTGTAGCCTTTTCTCATCATCATATCATTTAATACTGTGCTCATCATGTGTTCCCCTCTTGAGGGGCCTCCTCACATATATACTACACTGAGATTGTTGTATCACCCCCATTCAATTTCTACCCCATACAACCTGTATGACCTTTTACCCCCAATATTAGATTCAAATTCATCAAAGCCAGTTTAAACTCAGACACTTATATATTATTGCCATTGACCCCTGGTACAAAAAAGACTTTTCCCTCAAAACTCCTCCTCACCTCCCCATACCTTAGTGGTATTAGTAGTCAGCTCATAAGTACTAGTCAGTATAAGATTAAAGTAGAAAAGCCACACCTTTTATTGTATTCTTAGTGTTACACTCTTCCCATCTCCATTAGTCAGGAAGGCAGCTCTTATATAAGCACCTTTATCATAACCTATATTAGTACTAGTGTAGTTATACATATCCCTTCCAAGATCTATCATATCCCTTGAGTATTTCCACAATGTGAAAATGTGTCCAAGTTTGACAGATTTTTGACTTCTTAATATCCAAATCTCTTCAAGTGTTTATCTTTCTTCTAGCTTATCATGTAGCCATAGTTATGCATTACTCATCTGACCACTATTTATACTGTAGATAATTACCCTGCCAAATGATCTTGTCTAAATTATCTTATCCAATTCCTTGAATCAGCTATATTAACCAAAACATGTATTTTAATCACAAAAATAGATTTATGATCACCTTCCTTGAGAATTTATGTTTTTCTGGCCAAAAGTTTCAAACTAAGGCTTCATTTCAAGTCCTTCATTGGACTGTTTCACCAAAATATGATATTAATAAGATAACCTTTTATTATGAATAACTATGAATTTGATTGGTGGAATAAGCTATTAGAATGGTGTAAGACATGTATTTATAGCTTGGCTGGAAAACAAAGGATAAGATTTAATAGATGAAAATATAAAAGAGAAGAAGATAGTAAAATATATATCATTAGAAAACTGAGATTTGTGGGACACAATATCCACAATTTTTGTACAGCTTGTAACAAAACTTAGCTTCCATTACATCTGCAATAACTCGCCAAATTTCCCATTCAGGGTCATTGGTTTGCTCAAATATTCTTGAAGATCAAACCTTGTGTGTGACTGCTGCAAACACCAACTCAATTGGGTTTAACTTGGGAAAATAGGGTGGAAGGAAGATAAGCTGAACCCCAGATTCCTCAAACAATTCCACCATGCAATCACCTCAATGGTAAGTTGTGTTATCACACACAAGGACTGAGTTATTTCCTGGGTATCTATTCATGCAAGGAAGCTACACTGCAGAACAAATTAAGGAATGTTCTTAAGAAAAACATAACAAAAAAAACTTACCAAGTCGTATATTCTAAGGGTGTTCAAATTGTTGGAGTTATGAACAACTGTGCAACAGAAGATTTGTCAATTGAATCACTACCTGAGAGAAAGAGGAATAGAATCTAGGATCCAGAGTTTGAATGCTTCAATTCTGAAGATTGACATCTGAACTTGCCTTCTCATTGAGAACTGATCACGGAAAAGGAGAGAAGAACTCAAACTCATCATTTTCAGCAACTTCAAGAAACACCACACTAAAAAAAACCTCCTCCAATAAACCTCAAGTCCTGGTCAACATACTCAACTGATTCAACCAAGATTCTCAGCAAGTGAAACTTCCCAGAATAAAATTTCATTATTGAAGACAAACTGTAGTGTTATTATTAAGGTATTAATTCTACTTTTCTAAATAACTCTACTATGATCATTCAATTATTGACCTTTTTTATATTATTATTAAGTTTTCTATTTTATTATTAAGTTTGCAATTCAGCCTTGATCATTCTATCTAAATAAGAAGTACCCAACACCCCAAAAAAACACAAATTTGTGTGCATCATATTTTTTGAACATAGTTGTGAGGGTCACCATTCCATCAATCAATATACAAGCTGCATTCTGGTTGACTAAGAAACACTTGGCTGGGGCTCCTTGGAGCAACTGGGAAAACAATTGAAGTAAATCTTTATTGACAAATGCACTTTTGTCTTGAATACAATTATTAGTAACTTGAACTCTCAAACAAATGGATTTACAAAAAGAAAAACCTCTGAATACCAAGAACTTGGCAGGACAGAATTCCATACGTTCAATGAATGCATATTTAACAACCAGGGATTTGTGAATGTGAGTCATTTTGGGGTTTTTCAATTTCATCAATAAGCCTTCTAGAAGGTTCCTGTGCATGGCTGATGTGCTGAGCAGCAACCCAGTGGATTTATATAGCTTCTCTTGGATCTCATCAAGAAAAAATCCAGGTTTGAGCTCCAAAATAAATTGGAAATCCTCCCTTAATAGTAAAGCAGGTTGTCCATGGGCTTCATAGCTTTCTGGTTCCCTGAAAAAACAGTGGGTTTCCATGTAGAGCTGGAGCCACCAATGGGAAAATTGGTGTGATATCCCAATCAAACGGTGTTGGCCTTGGTTTCTGGCTTGTACAACTGGAAAACCATTGTTTTTGTTTTTGTTTTTGTTTTTGTTTTTGTTTTGTTTTTGTTTTTGTTTTTGTTTTTGTTTTTGTTTTTGTTTTTGTTTTTGTTTTTGTTTTTGTTTTGTTTTTGTTTTTGTTTTTGTTTTTGTTTTTGTTTTTGTTTTTGTTTTTGTTTTTGTTTTTGTTTTTGTTTTTGTTTTGTTTTTGTTTTTGTTTTTGTTTTTGTTTTTGTTTTTGTTTTTGTTTTTGTTTTTGTTTTTGTTTTTGTTTTTGTTTTTGTTTTTGTTTTTGTTTTTGTTTTTGTTTTTGTTTTTGTTTTTGTTTTTGTTTTTGTTTTTGTTTGTGTTTTTGTTTTTGTTTTTGTTTTTGTTTTCATTTTGGATTTCCAATGTTGTTTGGGATGCATCAATGAGATGTAATTTGGGAGGGATAGATAGGGAGGTGTTTTTTGGGAGGCTGATGATGTTTGGAGCCTGCTACTGTGCAATCACAGCAAGTGTCATGAAATATGCAATGTCAAAAACTGGAGCCTGCTACTGTGCAATCACAGCAAGTGCCATGAAATAAGCAATGTCAAAAACTATGGTCTTAAGCAGCTACACAGCTGCCTAACCACATAAATCTACAGTTCTCAAATATTCTAACTGTCCAAGATTAATTCAAATTACAATATATATATATATTCAAAAAAAACTTTATTAAGCATTTTCTGTTTTTCTTTTTTTGTTTTTTGTTTCATGTTTAATTTTTTATTTTTATTCCAAAAAAAAAGGGTTTTCATCATGGCTTTCAGGATCATAAAAAATTCACTGTGTTTTTCTGAGCCATCTATTTGTGTCAGAATTTAAGCCTTTCTGTCCACTCACAATCTCCTGAATCTCTTCATCAAAATTCTCATTATTATTAAATCCCAATCACTCTGCAATCAAGCAGTTTTACATTATTATCACTCAATGTTATTGTTTTATGTCACTCTACTAATCAGGTAGTTTTAATTACATCACTCTGCTATTTGGCAGTTTTATTTCTCTCTAGTATTTAGCTAGATTCACATCACTGCCACTGCTTATGCTTGTATACTTTACAGCATATGCTTTTATTTGTTTCAAGAAAACCACATGTCTGCCATTCCTGTTGTTTTGTATTTAGCCAGATTATTTGTCAGCTGAAATAAATCATCAAGTTTGAGCATAAAATTCCTTTTCATCCTGATCCCAGCTCCTTGGTCCAATCAGACCCTCCACAAAGATTGCCCCCTTTCTCAAGCCTTATTTTCTGAAGGTGAAATTCTAACAATTTGGCCATCTCCCCCCCCCCTTTTTTGGATTTAAAAGGGGCTGCATTTGGCCTCAACTGTTTTGATTATTTCCTTATCTATCCCGCCACCTGCTACCCTCTGCCTTCTACCCTCTGCCTACCACCCAATACCTGCTGCCTGCCACCCACTACCTGCTGCCTGCCACCCACTACCTGCTGCCTGCCACCCACTACCTGCTGCCTGCCACCCACTACCTGCTGCCTGCCACCCACTGCCTGCCACCCACTACCTGCTGCCTGCCACCCACTACCCGCTGCCAGCTGGTAAACTATGGGGAAAGGACAGTATGGGTTTCTCTAATATTATTCTTGATTAAACTTATATTAATAAATTCTTGCTTTCTTCTTTTCAATTTATTTCATTAATCTTCTTTACTCTCTTTATGGATTAAATGTGGTGATTGTGGGATATTATGTGACACTGGGAACCTGAAAATCTTCCTGGTGACCCATGACCATATCAGTCATCATACACCATCAAGGAGGTTAGCAAAGCAGGAAAATAAAGTAATGAAAATAGTTGAAGAGCAAAAAATGTTACTGGCCAACTCAATTTTTGGTTACAGTCATGCTCATATTTAGCATAACTTTTAAAATTGCTACACTATCTGATAGTGTAGCTGAGAATACCACTACACTAAATGTCAGCGTAGCTTTTCTTCTGGCTACACCCCCTTCAAACATAGCTGGCCCACTGTTCATACAACATACACTGGGAGTCACAGTTTCTTGGAAATTGCTCAATTTATGGACCAAGTTATACCATGAAACATGCCGGATGGTATGCAAACCTGAAGAGTACAAGATTCAAGGATGCCAGTACTTATTATCAGCTGAGGATTGTGAGTTCATTCTTGAACTGTTCCAAGGCAATCCAAGCCTTTTCCTTGAAAAAATACAAGAAAGACTGAATGATGCCACTGGAAGTCTTCAACAAGTTGTTGTAAGATCCAATAAGAGTATCTATGCTAGGTGTATATGTGTTGAACAAGTTCAAGGGTGGAAAGGGGTTGGCACTAGGAATTGAATGAAGTGGAATGCTAGATCAAAAAACCATCATTGATGCAGGCTGGAAGGTGAAAAAAATTGATCCTAAGAAAAAAAAAAGTCAGTTAAATAGTGTCTAGGATTCTAGGATGACCAGTACAAGATCATACTTACCAAGAAAATCATTCCATATTTTTAATTGATGGCCACAAAATGAAGGCAGATCTTTGATGGGTGGATGGGTTGGTTGATCCTTGCAGGCCATTGAAAACCAGAGCAATGAGTGATTTCAAACTGGAGATGAGTTTTGATGATCAGTTGGGGGGTGGGGTTGGTGACACTTGTAGTTGACTTTCTAAAAAAAGAAGTCCAAGATTTTGCAAAAACACAAGATGCAATTACATAGTTTGGGTTGAAGTATGGTTTTTGATCAAGCACAGCTTGAAATTAAAAGGAATTGGCAGATTTCAGACAAAATTTATAAATCCTTGCACCCATCCACAAAATGGGTAATGTCTCTGGAGCAATCAATTGGTGCCAACAAAAAGAGCCAAATTAAGGGAGAATATTTGTCTTCATGATCCTGCCTTGTATACCCCTACTTCAAACAGTGGTTATTCTGTCAATTCCTTCTTGTGTGCTGCATGCCTCACCCAGTTGCCAGCTGCATTCTGAAAACTTCCAATGATGGCCCTGTGAATTTCTTACTCTCAATTGTGTCATATCCACCCAATCTTCCTCTCCATTTTAACTTAACCTTGATTTCTCTATCTCTCAAAGATTCACTTCAAGCCATCTCACAGCATCTGATGTTATTATCTGGAAGCACTGCTCCAGCCTCGAGGAAAATTAAGGCCAGTTGGTGGCAAAAAAAAAAACAGTACATGTGATTTCCCTTTGGTCTATGATGACTCAAACCTGCCAAGCATTTCCAAACAACTTATTAAATTTTGGTACACAGGGCGATCTCGACAATCGACGAAGAAGATAGCGATCGAAGCCGTTCCTAAAGTGAAACCTTAGTGTGTATGTGTAAAAACTTATTAAAGTAGGTATGATCCGTGTTCGTTCATGTTCACTTAACTGCTTGCATTATCTGAGGACTAACCAATTATTTTTCGCAGATTGGTTAAGCTTGTAGGGAATAGGGTGACAGGACAACGTTGAAACTCAACCACATGAGGATGAATGCACTTATAACAGTACACCCAACCGCTTGGAACAGCCGTTGGATTGGCCAACTTGTTACGACAGAGTGGACAGTGCCCTTTGGGGATCGGTTTTGTCAAGGCGGTCCCATCCCCCAAGATACCTTTGACTTGAGGTCTTAACGGAACTGGGGGCTGGATCAGCGGGAATCGGGACCCATCCGAGTCCGAGAGGGATGGCCGATAGCGACTGGTATTGGATGACGAATACCACCAATCCAGAAATTTGAAAAAAATATCGATCCAGGCAATAAAACTTTCAATGATTCGAAAAACTGATGTGATATCATATTCTGAAATCGCATTAAAATCAATCGCCAACCGGGCCTGCGTCCTGTGGTTGAATCCCGGGCAAATGGTGAAATATTTCGACTGTCTATCTCGTCTTGCATTCGGCCCTGTAGAATGGTTCTTGCCACTCAGCTGCCAAGCGGGCTCTTCGATCACATTCCGCAAGGCTCGACGACTTACCTGATCGTGCGGACTCATTCTTCTGATCTCGATTCCCATGTACGCCTGGGACGCTCTCCAATATGGACTCGCGCCAAATAAGTAACGTAACCCAAAAATCAAGTGACTGAGTTCGGTCATTGCTAGGAAATATGGATAGCTCGCTTTGAAATATTTTAGTGTGGTAGATTTTATTCTGCCCAGTTGGGAATCATCCGTGTTTGAAAGGTGAGTTGGTCTCTCAGGCTCGTCATCTATTAGATCGCTTGCTGGGCCACCACCTAGTGTTTCGTGCAGACTAGCCGCTTTTGCACGCAAGTATGGAATAACTACCTAAGCAGGAGAGTATTGATAAACAATTATGGAGTCAGGATGGGTATGAGTAAGGCAATTGAATGAGGATTGACAAAACCGGAAGGCAAAGGCTCACCAAAAAGATGAGGGATAGTCTCACATCGCGTGGCGTCAATCGCCCAGGGTTCCCCTTGGGAGTAACAGAAGAGTCGGGTAAGCTGACCGGCTTGGGTATACGGTGTCTGCTCCTTGATAGGCCGTAAAAGTTTTCCGCGAAAGAACCACCTTGAGAATTGTGTGGAATGGATCGATCGAAGTGATTAGATCAGGTGTAGGTCATGAGCCAGGATGCAAGAATAGAGGAAGGGATTTACTCCAGGTTTTCAGGTAATATCTCTCTGTGAAATACATCATCACTGCAAACACTTCATCGTGATGATTGAGTAGCTTGATCAAATATCTTGGATAACGCTGAGCAAAGATCGAGGTGACATATCGAATGACCGGTCCGATGAGTTCTTGCAATTGGTCTACACACCAAATTTACTTAATCAGTTATTCCTGCTACATAGTGATGAAAAGTTCATATTCCTAGTAATTCGTTGTTGACTTGCAGTCAGCAGTCACAAGTGATGAGAGAAAGTTGGGTGGTGATGTACCAGATTTCGGACCCACCTTGGGCGACCAGCTCGAAGAAAGTGGGCCGATAAAATTCTTCGTCGGTTGGATCCATGGTATTCGGGAGTAGAGCTGATGATCTTGAGACTAACCTGAAGTTAGTGGTTCCGGAGGGGGAATAAATATATTTATGTACCCGATCGAGACCTGTCACTCAGATTGAGCTTGTCACCAGCACGATTTCAATCAAACTCACGGGGTTTAGCTGTGGAGTTTTAGCTTAAAGTTTGATTCTCATTCCCCATTCTCCTTGGTTAACATTAGCACTGGGGAGTTGGGATTAATACATCCAAACTTATCAGTCATTGGCAGCAATCCACTCCATTTGAGAATTTCTTTCAAGCAAGAGGAGCATTGGCCAGGTTCAAAAAACATTATTCAATGAACCACTGCAAGAAGAAGAACTGACTCAACTGCCCCCAGTTGTCATGTAGCATGCTCCAACCAAGCTGCCATTATAAACCCACTGTTTGCATATTTGAACATGTTCAATTGTTTCTCAACCACAATCTGATAATTTGTAGATAACCTTTATATCATACGTCAAGTAATGAGTCCTCATCAATCCTCCTCATTTTTACTGGTGCCACCTCTGAGTGCCATCTTGAGTCAGTAGAAAGATTAGAGTCTGTTCAAACCCCTATCATCCTCACATCCTTACATCCTCTCAGTGTCTTGGTTTCCAAATTCTAACAAGTTACAATGTAAGTTACACAGGAGTATGCCACATTTGAACTGCTGGCAGTTTCTACAGTTGTTCTTGTAGTGATGGTAGATTAGTCCTTGGAAAGTAGGCATGACTTGCCAACAAGTTATCCTTCCTCAGAAAGTGGGTACGGACTGTCACTGCAAGATCAAGACTCAAGAAACTACCACCAGTTTTCATGCAGTAATACCAAGTCAAACATCAATCAAAAAAATGTGAGATGCTTGCAGATTATGTGGTAGTATCACCCTGGGGTGACAAAGGGATCAAATTCAGGTGCAACTAGAGTTTAGAATAGATCATTACTTGAGTTTTTGTGTGTTGAATGCCACCAGTTTATTTAGTTTTTATTCAACTGAAAAACTTGCCAAGGTTAACCTCTCTTGCCTATCAGGAGATCTGGGCAGTCGAATCCCAAAAAGCGGCAAAAATAATTAATCCAACATGAGGGTGGGTTTATTGGACAATAACCATTCCTGGAGGGATCATACAACCTCCCATAGATTCTGGAGTGATTTTTCTAAGACTTTCCCTGGCCCAAAAATATAAATAAGCCATCTTGATTGCGTAGGACTAGAGAAAGAACACTAGCTCCCCATCCCTTCCTTAGCAGAATGCATTGTTTATGAATCCTAAAAGCGTATTGACTTTGAAACCTCAGTCGTTTGATTACCCACCTCCAAGTGGATAGGGGGGGGGGGGGGTATGTAATTGGATAAATGTACCTTATAAGGTACATTAGCTGATCTCATCTTCTACAGAAACAGGCATGATACCATATACTCCATCCTGACCCCCATTTTTAAGCCAAGAAGGCAGGTCGATTCAGAATTCGTTGGGTTGCGCTTAGCCTTTGCTCTTGCTCAGCTCGATCTAGATCTGAAAGCTTGTTCTATAGAGCCCATTTGGCCCGGATCGGAGTTCTGGAATAAAGAGGCTCGATGGAGGCAGAGTGAGGTGTATAAGAATATGTGTGAGTTTCCCTCCTGATTGACCAGGAGTGAAGGAATAGTCAGATTGATGATTTAGTTTGACTTTGCGTTTGATCTCACCGCGATATGGAGACAGAGTCAACTCCTTGGAGTTTATTCATGGCATCTACTCTATCTATGTCTAGCGTAATACATCGACCGGATGGGGCCATGAGGACATCGAGCAGTTAAACAAGGCCGTAGTGGGTCGAGAGCCCATAAGATAGATAAATAAATGAAATATGAAGCAGAACGCCTGAACAGAGCCTTTCTCAGAGATCGGTGAAAGGTGTGTGACACTTTCGAGCCAGGTACATAGATACTAGCTAACTGATCACTTGGATAAACCCTTTCATCCTCATCATCTCAATCCAGATCACAACACTTTAGATAGCCGACCTCATGTGAACTGGCTCAACTTCACATATTTATATAAATTTGCAGGGAACAAACTTAGGGTGAGCTTAACATTCAAGTCAATCTATATATCCACGCCAAGCCTACCACTGATACACAAATCACTAAATTCAATCTGGCTTGTAATTATTCAGATGCACAATCCTCTAATAGAATTCCACCCTGCCCATCTTTTCAATCAACTAGATGAATCAGCCCCACCTGGTCAGCCTCCTACTCAAACAATTTATCTGCTGATTTATTTTTTAATATCATCCACTATCAGACCCGCCAATCTGTTTACTAACCTTTTGATTCTTTTATCAAACCAGGTAGCCCAGTCGATAGAAACAGTCAGTCTCCTTCAATCAATCCAATCAATCTATCATTAGGTCTTCCAAACAGATAAGAATCTAACCTGCTGCCTACCTCTCTCCCTAGATCGACTCAAGCACGGGAACTGGTTCGAAACGCAGCTCGTACTTTCCCTCGGAATCGGCTCACTGGCTTTCCTTACGTTTTGCTACTCAAGAGCTCGTTCGACCCTGACCTTTGCTCCGCGTACCCATTTGTCATGTATGCCTCACTTTGATCAATCCAATCTACTCTAGGAATTGCCGATCAAGTTTTCTAAACTCTTCCATCAATTTAAAGCATTCTCCCCTCATCCAGTCCATCTGAAATCTGGCTTTTTCTCGTGGATCTTACCCACCCTCAAGACCTCCGAACACACCGTCCTACAGATCGTCGGACTTGATGCTGTCGTGGTAGGTGTTCAAGACTGACCTTGATCCATGTCCGCTTACTCATCGATCAACTGACTCTCTGGCCTCGTCCTTATCAGCTACTGTATTTTTTCAAACTTGGTTTCTTTTACTTTCTGACCTGTACCATCTTCGCCTTTCTTTTCCTTGTCCCCATCAATATTCATGAAAATGGCACAACAGAGGGTGTCCCTCCTGATCCACCCTCACCTAAAACCCTTCGAGCACTCGGCCAGCAAGTGACTCCGCTCAACTTCTTGTTCAGTGATGACAAGTATGACTGGCCCGATCTGACCAAGAACGTCACGATTTATCACTGCGTCCATCTCGGCTTTACCTACTTCTTCAGCCTTCTCTTGTTGCGATTCTTAAAGATCACCTACCTCAGATTTATCGATACTAAACCGATCTTCAGTCTTGCTCATCACTCATCTGTCCCCCTCCGAACCGTATTAATCGAAAATCTACCGCTTCATCTGCAAAACGACGAAGCACTCTTTGAATATCTTAACGATCTCCTTCGGTTCAAAGTCGAGTCCGTCAACGTGGTCCGAGACGTCAGTGGGCTAGTCCCATTATTGAGGCGAAGAACGAAAGCCCTCATCAACTTGGAAGAAGCTTGGGCAAAGTGGCTGGGAAATCCGGTTCGGGGAGAAGCAGCGCTGAATTATCATCCAGAAGAAGAACTGGCACGGATCATTTATCATCCTAAAGACGATCAACCTCTCAACAGCGACTTGGTCGGATCTCCTGAAAACCCACAGGCTTCAACCCCTTTCCCCACTCAGCCCTCCCTGCCTCATCCTTCACTAAAGCAACTCTCTACTCTTCCACGTCCAACCTTCCGACCCCATTGGTTTAGTAGTAAGAAGGTCGACTTGATCGACCATCTAACTGCAGAGTTTCAACAAGCTGATGAGCAAGTCCAACGGCGTCGGAAGGGTAACTTCCGCTGTCACTCAATCGGCTTTGTTACTTGTAAAAGATTCGTGGATGCCCAAACATTATGTCAAGTGAATCATTGGCCTAAGCCCGGTCAAGCCATCATCTCACTAGCCCCTGAGCCACGTGATATATATGTCAGCCTTTTTCATTTCATCTGGTCAACCTTGTCACCAGTCCTGTTCGCTCACCTGTTTTTGTCCTACTTCTTTTCTAGTGGTCCAATCTTACCATATCACGATGGTCTATTAAAGTCCGCAATGCGATGGTCTTGCTCTCTATCGCAGCACTATACGGGTTTTGGGCTACGCCGGTCACCTTCCTAGCCAAATGGATGTCGTACGATACATTGGTGTCCTTACTAAGCCCGAAGCTCATCCAATGGATCGAGAAAAGTCCGACCATCAAAGCCTTGATTCAGAACTCCTTGCCCACCCTAGCAATCATCATTTTCAATGCCCTTTTGCCATTATTGCTAGATTGTCAGTCCTATTTCTTGAATTTAGCCAAATACTATTCTCAAGCACAGTATCATATCTCATGCCGATTTGTTGTTTAGGGCTCAGCACCATGCAAGGTTTCAAGGCAAAAAGTCTAATTGAATATTCTCTGATGAAAAAATATCATCTATTTCTTTTGATGTGTGTCAGTGTTCACTCTTGCTCATTGCATACTGACTTGTAAAGGCTTACATTGGGCTTGAGTTGACTCATGTGGCATTGTTTTTTCAGTACCGTCTTCTTCATTTTTGTGGCGGTTTCCACCGTATCCTTATTGCGAGACTTGCGAGATAATCCAGCGCAATTTATCGATAAGATAGCCAGCTCGCTTCCAGGCGCTCGTGATTTTTTCATATCATACTTGATGCTCCAATCTATGGCCATCGTCCCCCTACAGTTACTCCAGCTTCCTGGTCAACTGAGTCGTTTGTTTTATCGTCTATTTAGCGGTTTACACACGCCACGGCGCCATAGTGAATTAAAAAATATGCACCTAGAAGTCCTCAGCCTGGGAACCATCTATCCACAGGCACTTTTGGTCTTTACCATGTTAAGTTGGCTCCCAAGTTACTACCTTCTCCTCGTTGTATTAACAAGGGTCCTCCTCCCTTTCTGTAGCGGGATTACCTACAGCGTCATTGCACCAATAATCTTAGTGTTCGGCACAATCTATTTTGGAATGGCCTACTTGGTGTACAAATATAAGGTGCTAAATGGCAAGTCCCGATGCCTTTTTTACTTTTTTTTTTTTCTGCTGACAGCTTCAATACAAGCAAACACTCATTTTTATGTATCTCACACCAGTTTACTATCGTGCGTTTGAAAGTCAAGGCCAAGCTTGGCCAATTGCTTGTAATCGAATTGGATGGGCTTTGATAATGTTCGTCTTTGTTTCTATCAACTATTCTACTCGCTTTCATTTGCTCACATGATTCTTTATCCAAAATAGTTTCCAAGTCTTCATGCTTGGTCTGTTATCACTTCGACAAGTATTCCTACTATCAACCTTGGTGGTTCCGTTAATTCTTTACACGATCCAGCAGCTCATTAGGCTGGAATCGGTCTATGGTAGGCATTCACAATTTACAAGTCTATCTCAACTCCGAGAATCGCAAAGGAAGGAAGACGAAGATAACGGTCTTGGCGAAGAAGATCAAATCGAAACTAGTTTAAGGCCATCTCCAAGTCGTAGATCAAAGTTTTCGTCATCAAACCGACTTCGCAAATCTTCTGTTACCCAGAGTCAGACAAATTTGAATGTCAAGAGGTACAATCATAAAGATGAAACTTTATTTATTCCTGGAGAAGTTAGTATTTTATCAGCCTCTTCTTGGGAGTGTTAACAAGCTCGATGTGCAATAACCCTGGTCACAAAACCTAATCTCTACAGACCGAGTATACCGACAACACAGAGCGCCGATGTCGACAGTATACTGGGGCATTCTAGACACTGGTACAAACCGGTATGCCCATCCAGCCAGTAAGACTACTTTTGTTTTTTTCCGAATGTGTCGACTTTGGTTGATGTGTGTCAAATTCTTGCAGTCTCGGGACGAATGCCCCAGCCCCAACTGCCGGTCATACGCGCGTCTGACAAATCTAACGACACTCAACGTGGAAAGGCACGCTACGAGTTGCCCCAGTATCGGACCTCAAACGACAACTCGGATCGATCCTCAGGTCAGAGTCTAAGAACCCTTGGCAAGCTCAATAGACGCGGTCAAGGGGAGTGACGAGAATCGAGAGCACGTTGGACTGCTGAATGTGACACCGGAGGTCGGAGAATCGGAAGAAGACGATCATGCTCAACATACTGAGCAAAGTTCCAATTCTCATCGACAGAAAGGTTTCAAGGGTAAAAACCGTAAGTTATATTCATAACTTTGTCTTTGTGGATTAAAAAACGCAAGTTATGCTCTTTCAATCTTTCTGACTTGACATCACCGTTTTCTCTTTCTTTTGCGGTCTTTCATACGTAGGTAAACCTTCAACAGGAAGTTAGGTATGATGAAAGATATCGAGATGTTTTGTGGCAAATACGTCCTCCTTATCCTTTCTTTTTTATCATTGTTAGTATCTATCAAGTAGCTGCATTGCCATTGTCTGTACACCTTTTTTTTACTTTGGACTATGACTGCATGCTACACAAAAAAAAAAAACTCAAGCATATGTAAACATCTATGTAAACTAATAATGTTTTTGATGCATGTCACCCTGAAAAAAAAAGAGAGGAGGAGAAAAAACTCAAGAAACTGCTAGTAGTTGACATGCAACACGAATCCTCATTGAAACAAGGCTCATCATCATGAATTGGTCCACCTCTGGAATCCTTGCACCTTGCTCACCTTGAAGTCTGGTGCACACAAGACTGAGTTACACAAAACCTCTCAATAAGTCTGGCCATTGAGAGGGATATACACAGTGCCTTAATGGTGGGGAAACTCAAGCAAGTTCTCTCAATAGCCAGTTCAGTAGTGTAGTGTAGTGTTAGCACATTTTTCTGGCTCTGTGCTATGTGTGTCAAATGCAAAAAACAGCAGGCTATGATGTGCTACTGCAGACTTTATGTGCTTTTTTGCTGCTAAAACTTCTGTAATGCAGTGCAGCTGAAATGTACTAAAATGCTACTCATGCTATACCCTTCAGCACACCAAAATCAGTTTGCTATGCTCATGATGAGGTACCATTGGCTCAGATTGGCCTTCACTAACCAAGAAGTGCAACCTCCCTGTCTGTCCCTTACCTCAATCCTAACCATCCTTCTCACCCATCATAAGTTGGAATTGTTTCTTTGGGTTGTCACCCCATTTGGAAGACTCAAAACAGGCTCCTACAGGGGCCCCACCAAGGAAAAGTAAATTGCCTGCATGGAAATTGAGGAGGCCTAAACCCCTTCTAAAGTTTTTACCTAGCTTCATCTGCTCTCCTCATGCAACCCACCAGAACAAACAAAAAAAAAAAGCTCGCCATTCTTATGAAGCTTTAGGATAAAAACACTTAATATTTCTTAAAGCTAAGAACCATAGCTGTGTTGAAAAAAAAAAAAACTATTGAATTAACTTACCAACCTTTTTTTACATGCTATTTGTTTCACTGAAAGGGCTTGTTGATCATAAAATGAGGAAGAATTTGTTTGTTTTTTTACTAAATCTAGAGCATAATTTAAAACAACACAATAGAAAATTATTCTAAGGACCTCTAAAACATAAAAGCAGCCATCCTGGCCTTGGATTGGATCCTCAGCATATTCAAGCAGCACCAGTTTGCTTAGTACTCTGAATATTCTTCTTCTACTTTTAGAGTAGTGTTTTCCCTTTATCTATTAGAATTATGTTTGTCAAATTTCCCTTTTCTACACTCATCCTTCTTCTTATCTTTATAATTCCTCTCATTTACTCTTCCTTTTAATTCCTCAATATATTGAGGAAAAATAAATTGTCACCTGACGTCTGGTGACATCAAGAAACAATAGCTGTAACCTGTTTCTAGGTCTGATTCCCCTCCAACTAGGCTACAATGGCCCCTTTGTGCCCTACAAGGGGCCCGGCCGACAAGGTTGTATAACCTCGTCAGCCAGGAGGAGTTCCTCCTGGCCAAAGAGGTTGTATAACCTTGTCAGCCAGGAGGACTTCCTCCTGGCCGCTGAAAAGAGTTCCCACACGCCAAACAATTGGCGTGTGGGACCTACACACCAATTGTTTTGGTGTGCGGGGCCTACACACCAAAAAAATTGGCATGTGGGACCCACACACCAATTGTTTGCTGTGCACATCCCACACACCAAATAAATTGGTGTGTGCCTTTGGTGTGTGTTTATCAACACCCCAAGAATTGGCCACAACCTACCTTCAATAAGGTAGAAACCATGAACCCAAGTGAGTATTCCTTGGATGCCTATTAATACTTTGTATTGATTTGGATGCACCCTTTTTAGAGCAAGCCTTTCAGACAAGACTTAATGATTGAGGAATTTCCTTTTACAGGACATTTAACCAACCAAAACCACTTTAAATCATCAACCTGACTTAGTTACAACCATTAACCACGGTTAGTTTCACACCCAGGCTGACAATACAACCTCCTTGACCAGAGGGAGCCTCTGGTTGAGGAGGCTATACAGCCTCCTTGACCGGGGGGAATTCCCCCGGCAGAGGAGGTTTTATAGCCTCCTCAACCAGAGGGAGTCCCTCCGGTCAAGGAGGCAGCCTCCTGACAGGTGTGCGGCTGCATGCCCATTTTTGGCGGTATTGCACGCCTCTAGATGGGTGTGCAAACTGCATGCCCATCTACAGGCGTGCAGCACGCATGCCTGCCAAAAAAGGGTGCACGGGCTGCACACCCTTCTTTTGACGGATGTGCCGCCTGGGGCATGGATTTACATCCCCAAGAATATAACCCAGCCTCCTCAAACTGACTGAAGAGATAACGTAGAAAAAAAATCAATGAAAGAAGCTGGGAGGAAAAAAAATGAAGAAAAGAACACCCAAGACGAAAAACATGAAGAAACTGAAGAAGAAAAAATGTAAAAACCACAGAAGAAGAAAGAAATGAAAGAAATGAAAAAAAAAACATAGAAATAG